>JASANF010011275.1:0-16352 GCA_030248245.1 Trissonchulus sp. WLG1_4
ACAGCGTGCCACAGCAAGCCTGCGAGGCCAAAGCCAAACAAGGTGGAAAAGAAATGCGCCAACCAAGACATCGCTCGATTGCCACTGAAGAAAATTCAGACCCCGAGTCTGAATGTGATGTCAAATTGAGGCGCTGGTGAATCGTTTTAAAGATATTTTCAACGACGAGCTTGGCAGCTGCAAAGGAATTAAAGCCACAATCCACCTGACGCCACACGCCGTCCCAATTTTTCAACATGCCAGACCGATTCCGGACGCAGTAAAGGAAAAAGTAACTGGTGAGTTGGATCGTTTAGTAGAGCGTGGAATTTTGGTGAATTAAATTTTCAGATTGGGCCTTCGCTATTGATCCAGCAGTTAAACCTACGGGAGCTGCTCACATCTGTGGTACCTTCAAACCTTTAAATGCACAAGTTCACGTCGAGAATAGCCGTTACCTCGATCTATAGATAAAATTTCCGTAGCCAAAATGCGTTATTTATAGAGCTGTACTTTCTGTCAAAAGTAAAGGAAAAGTCTATTTCAGTAAAATGCAGGGATCTGGGGCAGCAGCTCATACAGCGCAAATAGCACATATAGCGCATAGAAAAAGCGCTATAGCGCAAATGGCGCATACAGCACCTCCCCCCTTCCCCAAGTTTAATAATAATTCATTTATTTATATAATGTCAACTAAATGAGCCAGTAAGCTCGTTTACACAGGTCGACAGTAATCTATATTTAAAAAATAGCGCATATAGCACATTCGATAGCGCTTATATCGCAAATAGCGCATATAGCACCTTCGATAGCGCAAATAGCACTCCCAAAAAGCGCTGTAGCGCAAATAGCACCCTTGATAGCGCATCTAAAGCGCTGCAGCGCAAATAGCGCATATAGCACTCCCAAAAAGCGCTATAGCCCAAATAGCGCGGATAGCACATTCGATAGCGCCTATAGCGCAAATAGCACATATAGCGCACAGAAAAAGCGCTATAGCGCAAATAGCGCGTACAGCACATTCGATAGCGCTTATAGCGCGAACAGCGCATATAGCGCACAGAAAAAGCGCTATCGCACGCAATGCGCTATCGTTGTGTTCGCTTACACGCGTTTCTTACCAATACCTATTTTACAGTTTTGAATCATTGTAAACGTCCGCCCATGAAATTGTTGTGTAAAATTTCAGTCGGAAAAAATTTCGGAAGGGGGGGGAGGCGGCCGCCACCCTAGAGCGCTTCTGTCCCCTCTCCATCTTCTGGGATACAGATCCAAATTTCATTGTCACAAAGCTTCCTTAATGGACATTTCAAGAAAATGTTCTACCATTATCCATTACGATAGCTCTAGATGACAAAAAGCATTGAAGCAGAAAGAGCACTCCGGTTAACATTGACCAAAAAAGGACTACGGTAGCAAAAAAGACTGGATAAAAATGGTCAGATTTGAAAAAACCTGTACGCCAAAATGGCCGGGGTGAAAAATTAGCAAAAATTACCTAGCCGATCATTACCTTAAACTACCTTTACATACCAAATTACCACTTACCCTTACCCTTTACATACTACAAACGTTTACCCTTTGGCACATCTTCCGCACCAGCTATCTTTCAAAGGGTCATGGAAGAGGTTATTAGAGACCTACCAGGGATGGAACATATTCAGATGATATAATTTGCACTGGCGGGAACGACTCGACACATTTAGCAAACCTAGAGCGGTTAGTCGAAAAACTTAGAAAGTACATACGGTTTTCGAATCAAATTACAGAAGTGCATATTCATGACAACTTCCGTAGAATACCTTGGATTGTTACTGGATAAAGACGGAATTAAGCCCTAAATACCCAAAAGTTGAGGCCGTAAAAAAATTGCCAAACAATGGTAATGAACTGAGATCGTTTCTTCGCGCGGTCAATTATTATGGGCGCTCCATAGCCAACATTTCTACGTCAACAGACATGCTCACAGATTTACTCCAACAGGGAGTCGGGTCGGGTCTGGTCAGATTGGACTATTTTTCGGGTCAGGTCGGGTCGGTTCAAAAAATTTCGACCCGTTGCTAACTCTAATACAGAGACCTACGGCCAACTTTCTGTAACAGACGCTGCCTTAACATTAGTATACGGACCGCGTAAAAGACATCTGAATTATGAGTAAGCAGTTTCAGAAACTTAAAATAGACATGTAAGAAAATGAAGCAAATATACTGTTGTGAGTATTTTTTTAAGTAATCTGATTGGCTGTGCAAGGTTAGGTTCGATGCCAGGTCGCTGCATCATCGAACAATCGAACAAGGTTCGGAGCAAGTTCGGAGATGTTTTGGAATAGGTACGACTGTCTAAGTTCACTCCGAAGAGTGTGTTTACAAGATCGAGCTTGCTTATTCCAGGGCTCAGAGCAAGTTCCATTGTGTTAATTGTCCTTTACCGTACAAATTAAGTACATATGCCAAGTAAGTATGACATTAGAGTTTTCGCTATCTTAACAAAAAAAAGCATTATATAAATTGCCATAGTATTGTGATAAGTCAAGATTGTATATACACATATGCAGACATGAACGTGGGGGGATTGCTCCCACCCCAAAGTGACCCGGCTCCCCCAACTCCAGAAAGGAAGGCGTGCGCTCCTCCCCCTAAAGTTTTCGAAAAATTCGTGTAGCACCCCATCCCCCCCTTGGTCTATATACGCCCTACGGTTCCCCCCAGATTTCTTCAGCTGCACATGTGTGCTTATATGTATGTCAAATGTTCGAGATTCAATAAAAAAAATATAAACTATGTATTTGAATAAAGACTAAAGAACCACTCGGATATCTGAGTATGTATAAGTGGTACAGTCAGTTGTATAAATTTAATAAAAAGAAGTCAAGTCGAAAATGAATTTTTGTCTCAGCAGTTGTTTTTTAAAGTTTCACCGTCAAAACAATTTTATATGACATATATGACACGGCCATCCAGACATACCGGAGTGGAAAAAAACAGTAAAAAATGAATAAATTTAGTTCACAGACAGGAAAAATAACTGGTCCAGACATTTTTTATACAAGCCATGCAAGCAAACTCGGTGAAGGCGAATTTCAGACAACACGTGTTATGCAGGACAACAAAATGTCAGGGAAATATTTTTCCAGAAAAAAGAATCTTTAAAAACGAAAACACATCTACCAAGATTAGTGCGTTTACATATCTCTGTCGCCGTAAAGGCATAGGCATAAAATCAAACGAGAAAATTCACAATCGCAGAAAAATTATGGCCGTAAAAACCAAGACTTCAGACGCGCAAAAAACACCTATCAAACGAGATAGATAGGCAGACTTTTTTTCAGCTTGACAAAGTTTACTCAAGTTTTATGCTGCGTTGTTATACGTATATGTATGTACGGCTCTATGTCGTGTTTTTATTACGCATATATGTCTGGAACTGCGAATCATACCAAGTTGGCGCGAAGTAAGGAGCGGGGGCTCAAAAGGCAGTAAATTAACAAAAAAACAGGTATATATAATATATATGTATGTATATTACAGCACAAATTTAGTTGAAACTTCAATACCCCCTCTATATAACGAAAACTAAAAATTAACTTCTGCAATAAAACGTGAATGGGAATTTTTTGTACAACTTTCAACAGACATTTTTTAAATTTCAAAATGTGTGCGGTATACACAGTTTACAATACAACAAGCGACGCACACTGGTGTATGCATCCGTTACTGTAGAGTACCTTTAGACAATTAAACTGTCGAAAGGTCAAAATGGTAAAATACAGTTCAACATTGCATGAAATCAACAAAACCAGGTTTTCATATAGCTGATTATCTACTATATACAACTCATTACGAGTTTTGCATGCAAACAAACACATACATATAGATTTATTATTATAGGTATATGTACCTACATATTACATAATAAATTAGAAGTACATATGTATAGCCTATATTATATAAACATGATACATACAATTATGAAGGCATATATACCGAAAACTGGACTGTCTATTCAGAAACGACGATGCAACGCAGTTAAAATCATGCTGAATATTTGTTTTTTCTTATTTGTCAAAATTACACAACCAGTAGTCATAAATATATAATTTTGAAATAGGAATAGGTATATACTACGTAGCAAAATGACAAGATGTTACGTAAACATGCAAAAAATTGCTAAAAAACTAATTTGGATGCAACTTAAGGAAGAAAACAGTTTAGATCACATAGATAACATAGATAAGCAAATGCAATAAACAAGCCACAATAAGGAAACCTTCTAGAACGGCGTCATTACACTAATCTTATTATACGAGGCAAAGCAATATTCTCTATTCGTAAACCCATTGTCAAGAAAGGAGGGAGGAATCTTACTGAACGAAAGACAGCATCGACATCAGAATGAACCAGGGTGGATTCCAACCACCCATCTCTGAATCTGCAGAGTGCAGACCAGCGCTCTACCGTTGAGGTACTGGGCCGATGATGAGCTGTTGTAATCCCTTTAAGTACTCTCACTCTAAGGGGGGTATATTACTTCACACAATAAATGCCAATTTTTTAAAATATTTTTCCAGTATTGACTTCTGGATTTTTTGAGTTTACGGTAAATGTTTTTACGTTACTTTAACAAAAATTATATAAGCATTTCTATATATCTTGATATATATATTCTTATCACAACTTATTCTGCATAGTGCATATAAATCACATATACCCAATTTTTTGAAGGTATGTTCACCATTATGTATGTTCACACTTTTCGGGCATGTACGTAACGCAATCAGCTATGGCCACTGATTTTTCTATACATATTTAGTGACAGTCTGGAACCCAGTGACAGTCGACCCTAAATACCCGACGTTTGAGCAGTGATTGAATTTTGCAGAAAAAACTCCAAAAGCTACAGTTGAACTACACTTGTTTCGGAGCGCAGTTGCGCGTTAGTTTTGCGTCAACTGCGCTCAAAAGCATGTGCAGTTCAAGTAAGTCAAGCACCAAGTTTCAAAACAGTCCCCCCCCCCTTGCTGACTTCTTTTTTTTCTAATCACTATATACTAACCACCAGACGACATGGTACAGCCACTATCAGTGCAAACGGGCCGCTATGTGAAGCCCCAAAAAACACCTGCACGTCTAGAAATCGTATATATTAAAAACGCCAGGCAAGGCCAATCAGATATTTTTTGCACCAGGACAGCCTTGAATTTTGAGCGCAAAATTGGCAATGGCATAAAATACATCTTTGTGTTACGTTTGAAGTCTGTCCAGAATTATTACTCGGGCTCATAAATTACCTTGGCCCGTAAATGAAGGCCCCAAAAAACCACTGGCTTCTGCTTTTTTGTGACTTTTGCTTCGAAAATTATGATTAAACATGAAAAAACATCTGCATAACTGATCATTTTTTAACTACCGTAAGAAACTGATGTCTAAAACGCAGTTAAGCAATTTTCATTGCCGTGATGAGGCTGCAAATTATCTAAAATACAAATGAGGAACCAACCGAGCTGGAATATGTGTTCGTCCTGCGATGTTTGTTTAGCCAAGTTGGTATTCCGCCCGATCTATATAAGTTAAGCATAATAATGCTATATTAAATGCTCGTGGATATTTTTTCATCAAGATGTTTCATGTCGAAGTTAGAATTTTTGAAACATTTTATTCAAAAATAACGTTTAGAAAGTTATGGGTTGCAGTTCAGGGGTCGTATGGTGAAAAAATGAAGTTAACTAATATACAACTAACTAACAAGTATTACAAGTATATATTAGTTGTACAGTATCATTAGTATTATCATAAGTTTAAATTAAACGCAAGTAAATGCCAACAAACAGCAAATACAATGATTACAAAACGGTATGAAGAAATGAGCTGATTGCCAAAAATGGGCAAAAGTGCAGAAATTAAGGATAAATTAACACAATTCCTAAAAAACTGACAGCCCCTTGGCCTTTGTACTCCCTTATTTATATATTTTTTTAAAATGCAATAAGAAGAAAGACAAGATAATTTTCTATTTTAAAACGACAAGCGTAAAAACAATGATTTATACTGACAATAGAAGGACGACTTAACATACATACATATACAGAAATAGAAAAACTGAAAAAACTTTAAAAAAACGAAATATATAAAAACCTTTAAACGGCTGGTGTAACCTTAATAATGAAAGAAACGGAGCAAAAACAACTGCGACAAAAATAGCAGGTTAAACCTCCAAGATTGCAGACATTTTTTCCAACATAAAAGCAATAACGTAACTTTACTTCCACATTTTACATTTTCACTGCTGCGGAAAGTAGGTAGTATAAAAACCTACCCGTGACTAAAATCTTGCCAAAAAACAGACAGATGCTGTCACGGGTGGGACTCATGAAAATGCTTCAACTCTAAGTCAGTCTCTGTCGAAAACATGATTGTATGAAATACACGGAGGAAAGGATTCAAAAAAGGTCTAAGCTTAAGACTTGGTCTAAAACTTTTTCTAAACTGCTACATTCTTACAGGGTGATAATATATATATATATATATATACTCTACCTTAGCAGTGATCTGAGTTTAGAGTATAATATGTTTATCTCTAGTCACTAGCCTCAACAGAAACAATAGTTATGACATTGGCTTAAGGTGGTAGTTCCAAAATCGCAATTTTTTTACAAGAGAAAAATTTTAATGCTCTATTTTTACTTTATTGCTCTTGATTAACAATCACTAAAGTAGGAAAAAATGGCTACAATTTTCGAAACAAGACTAAAAACTGACTACCATCATGTTTTGATAATTGAGAAAATCCATTGATAAAATAAAGTCAAGATTACATAGCTACTCCATTTGCTTACAGTTCAGTAAGCCAACGTGGTAGCTAGTCTTTTATAGCATTGGAATTTTACACCAAACAAAAAATGCTCTGGGTGTTTTGTAGTGTCGAAGAAAAATATATATATTCTCTTTTTTTACACATAGTGTGTGGATCTGCCTGAAAAATAGATCACTGCGATTATGGAACTACCATCTCAAGTCAACGTTTTAGAACACCACCTAGTAATCCTGTGATTACGAATAGCTTGACTTAACACTTTTGTGAGACTACGGTACCAGGCTGCCAGAAAGCTAGTGAAAGCTGTCGGACCCAATATCATATCTGTTCGGCTTCAGCCACTTAGAGGTAAAGCCAAAAGCAAAATAAATTCAACAATATTCAATCAAAAGTCTCCGAATTGTGTGACTCACTAAATTTAATTGCATTATCTATTTCTATAATCAAATCAAAACTGGGTAAAGCCCAATGTTCAAATTTTGCAGAGAAAATTAATTCATAAAAAAGAACAAAACCCAAAAACCTCCATTTTTGGTAAGCTTATGGTTGGTGCCAGGCATAGAACCACCCGAAGAAAAGTCCTTGGATTTTACTAGTTTTTTTTCTTATTAATGGTTTAAGCAGACTGGAACAATTTAGCATTTTTATTTGAAATGAATGAAAAGTTAGATAATTCATCGAACTCGAATGCCATTTTTGCCTTCATGTCTCGGTATCGTATTGTTTAAATGGAATGAATTTAAAAAATACTGCGTTCAAACCATATAAAAACAGTCAACAGTTTGGGGGTCTCTGTCAGCCAAATTTTGGGGACCCTCCCACCAGATCGACCATAAGTACCATAACTTTTGTAATATTTTTAAAAAAGTGCCATTTTCACCTAATTGTCTCCAAATTTTGAAACCTTGCCCCCCCCCCCCCGGCTCCTAGATTTTGAAGAGGGGTTAAAATGTATAGTTAAAAAGCTGTCCTTTCATCAGTTACAAAGGCTGAAGCATTTGTCACAGTTGTAGCAAAAATAAGGGGGCAAGGGGCACCTTGCGAATATATCACTTTTTTTTAAATAATTCAAATATCACAACTCAATAAACTGTATGACAGTATCGCCTATTACATCCTACCAGAGTTAATCATCAAAAATTACTGTCCGTTAACACTGCAAAAAACGACTATAAAAACTGAAATGTCAAAGCGGTAATGATTTCAACCGCTAGATTACAACTTTATATATATGTCATAAAATTCGACCTTGGCGACTAAAAAACGCAGGTTAATCACTGGCAAAAACGACTGTAGTATGTGATTATGAACTACAAAACCACGGGAGAGTAAAAAATGATACCTCTAACAGGAACATCCCACGTTCGCATGAGTTCTAATTTTTTTTAATAAAGTTACAAAATGTAGCCTAAAACATGCAAAGCAGATAAAATTAAGTTCGCTCTTAGCAAATAGCAGCGAAACATTCACAGCGAGACCCCGCTGCAGGACATTTACACATTTTGGTCATTTACACATTTACACTTTTACATTTATAGCGATACAGGAATACCGAAGTAGTATAGGGTCCTATACTACTTACCGATTTCAACCAGTGGTCTATTGGAACTCAAACTCTACTTTCCGCTGGGGAATTTTCAAACCTGTCTTATTCCCCTATAAAAACTACAGTGCGTCTCACAACAGCCATATATACTTCTTGGCAATAAAACATACCTTGATACATAAATAATAGCAACGGTTAACCAGTGGCCACAATAAAATCGTATTTTTCGAAAGCCACATTCCTAGATCAGTTAGTCTGATAAACGCCCAGAGTAGACTCTGTTCAACGTGCAGGTAACACGTTGACAATTTGGACTGCAGCCACCGCCTCCCAGGGACACATTGGTAATTTCACGTCATTGAAGCCTGAAAAACTGTACTAGTGAACGGTTTAGGTAGATTCATATTTACCTTTTTTCCGTTCAGCCGGCACGATCGTGAAAAGATTACTTCACTAGTTTAATTACTTGTTCGTTATTTTGCCGGCTGAACGAAAATACGGCTTAAGTATGAAACGCCCGAAGGCATAATAGGAAGAGTGTTATACTCTTCCTATTATGTACTCTTGCTAATATTTTATATGAAACTAACGCCTGCTGCTAAGCCACAAGTAATCCGCTTGGCATTATTAGGCCGACTGTTTCAGTGAAATATATAAAGGCAATCTTAGCTCAATTTTGCTAAACGCAGTCTAAGAGCACCATGTAATACATGTAGAAGTTTTCGTTACGATGTTCTAAATTACTGAAACACTACGCCTTAGACAGATTTTAACGTTGGACTGCCTCTATATATGCCACCCCTTCAGTCGTTTGCGAATGACACTGCAGCTGTGCACGCGTACCTTAGTCGTCGGTTCTAAATTAGTTCGACAGTCAACCAGTCATAGGAAAACCAATGCTGATCCCAACCAAAATTAAGCCAGCCAGAAGACAGCGAAAGAATAAAATATTTTAACAAGTAGGCCCCAAAAGGGGCAAAGTTCCTTCCTCTGTGTCTACCTTTCAGGTTTAAATTAATTGGTTCTCTATTCCATACTTACCCCAAGCTACATACACTTCGTATCTACTTTATATCTAACTTATTCTTACCTACTCTAACTACGTATATACGTAGTATACAAAAACATGCTGCAGGATGTTAAGCATCCCGCTGCATCGAGCCATTTGGCTAAAAAGTTACGCCTTGATCTGAGCTGAGCAAATCAGCTCTAAGAAGCGATAAAAAGTGTTCTCTAATGGCTCATATATACTGCTGGTGAAACATCCCGGTGCCGAATTTGAAAAAGTACATTACTACATCTACAGCACTGTGCATCGATTATTGATTTTTCTGCATATACGCAGACAAAAACCAGCAGGCAGCTCCCAAGCTGAAAATACACGTAAAACATACTGGCTATGCAGCCTGCTCAGTAGCGTTAAACGCTACGAGCCATTAATTTCAAAACAATAGTTCCTTCTCTAGAAGGAACAAAAATGCCCCCATTGGGCATCAAAGAGGTTAGAATATGAGGTTTTAAAGCGGAAAAATGCAATTTCGCTCGTTAAAGATATAGTAGAGAAGCCATATGTGAACAGGCCCAATAGTGGATCACTATATCCTTTAAACCGGAATAACTCAGGCGTGGCTGATTAATTGACCATATTTTTTACATCAACTGATAGAGGAAAGTTAAATGCCCAAACGGGTTTTCAATTTTTAAATATCCCCTAAAGTCTGACCAGAAATTGCTGAACCCTGAGACAAAACGGGTGGTGTGATTTTTGTGACTACTCACAGTACTCTTGATGCTCGCAATTCGTTCTTTTAGCAACGAAATCGCGTGATTCTTTTTCTCTCAGGGTCCAGCATTTTTTGTTCAGACTTTAGTTGGCTTTGAGAAATAGTAAATCAAAAATACGTACTCAAAAAAACCGTTTTGTCCGACCCAAAATGCTACGTGTCCAAATTTGGAAAATGGTCATTTTTGAAACAATTTCAGCTATAACCTATAATAAAATTAAGTACATATAGGTAGAAAAGCAGCTGAGTTTACTGGTACTATTTAATTTGCTCAAAAGTTACTGTAATTTCAAGTATTCTCAAATATTCGATTAAGAGGGTAATTGCGTTTTTAGGTGTTTTTTTGAAAAGCCATAGCTCAGCGTTTACAAATTCAAATCACAAGCGGTCTTTTGCATTAGGTAGAACAATATCTTTCCTAAATGTATACTATGCATTGAAATTTAACCTGTGATTTTGTTTCCAGTATAAGCGACTAAAGAAAGGTCCTTTCCAAAATGTTACAATTTTTTACAAAAAGTTTGCGCCACAGCTATGAATCATACGATTACCTGTTGGGGCTGAAAGTTGGTAAGGTTTTTGACATGTTTAAAATCCCCAGGCATGTCACCCACTTTTTTAATAACTAGTCAATTTACCGAGAAAATAGCTGAAAAGCAAACGCACCGAAAATTTAAGATAATTACTTGTAATTAAAACCCTCTAAAAATGTCCACAGGTGGAATTTCGAAAAAGTAAGAGACATGCCTGGGGATTTTGACCTTTACAGTACTGTCCCAAAAATTTATGCTCAGGCGTCACTTATAACTTGAGTACTGGTGGCGCAAAGTTTACATAGAAATCACAAAAACCTCAAAAACGCAACTACCACCTTAAGGTGGTAGTTGCGTTTTCGAGGATTTTGTGATTTCTATGTAAACTTTGCGCCACCAGTACTCAAGTTATAAGTGACGCCTGAGCATAAATTTTTGGGACAGTGCTGTAAAGGTCAAAATCCCCAGGCATGTCTCTCACTTTTTTGAAATTTCACCTGTGGACATTTTTAGAGGGTTTTAATTACAAGAAAATATCTCAAATTTTCGGTGCGTTTGCTTATCAGCTATTTTCTCAGTAAATTGACTACTTATTAAAAAAGTGGGGGACATGCCTGGGGATTTTAAATATGTCAAAAACCTTACCAACTTTCAGCCCTAACAGGTAATCGTATGATTCAGAGCTGTGGCGCAAACTTTTTGTAAAAAATTGTAATATTTTGGAAAGGACCTTTCTTTAGTCGCTTATACTGAAAACAAAATCACAGGCTAAATTTCAATGCATGGCATACATTTAGAAAAGATATTGTTCTACCTAATGCAAAAGACCGCTTGTGATTTGAATTTGTAAACGCTGAGCTATGGCTTTTCAAAAAAACACCTAAAAACGCAATTACCCCCTTAAGTGCCCCGAAAGTGAACCAATTTGAAGTTTTTTGACTAAAATTGATAAATAACGTTAAAATTCTTTAGTTAAAAATTCAAAGTGCTTGCAGTTCGGTGAGTTTTCACCTTAGTTGGGCTAATTTCTCAACAGTATATTGCAAATTTATTGATTTTTAATAAAAATTCTTCTGTTAAAAGTACCCATGTGGTACCTAATGGCAAAAAGCTTCTATCGCACCTACAAAGAAGTTTTTTAGGCCGGATTCACACTGGCACTTGCACAAGCACAAGCACAAGCACAGGCACAAGCACAAGCATAAGCACAAGCACAACGCCTAGGCGTTCACACTGGAACTTGCACAAGCACAAGCCCAGCCAATCAAATTGAAGCGCGCCAGTGTAACGTCTTTTCTATTCAAAAGTTTCGTTATCAATTCGAAATTTTGGGCTAAAATTTTTGCAGTTTTGAAACTTTCTCAAACTTTTTTATGGAAGAAAAGAATTAAACTACAAAGAGGGGCAAAAATAAAACTAAAACGCAGTTTGATTTTAAAACTGAAACGAAACTAAAATCAAGAGAAAGAAAGAGAAAATGAACGCAATACATTCTTCAGTAAATATAAGATTCATTTCGAGAAGGGTTACTCCGAAAAATCACACTTTTCCGTTTAATTTTGCGCCATTTATGACTATACCCAAACTGACAGCTACAAAATCTCTACGCTGATTGGCTGTGCTTGTGCAAAAGATAAAATTTTTGAACAAGCGTTGTGCTTGTGCTTGTGCTTGTGCAGAATTTTCTGCAGTGTGAACCGGCTGTGCTTGTGCTTGTGCAGGTGCCAATGTGAACCCGGCCTTATATCGCTGACTTCGCTTACTTCTGTACTATCTAATTATGTAGAATTCACACCTTTTTAGTTGACTGGGACGCCAAAATTGGCACTGGTTCAACCAAGAGACCCCAACAGTTCACTTTAAGACCCGCTCCCAACTGTGAACCAGAAGATTTTAATTATATTTTTGGTTGTAACTTTGTAAATAGTAAACGTTGAAACATGATTTTTACAACAGAGCTCATCGAATAGTTAGTTTAAATGCTGACAAAATTGTGTGCGGAATACTTTAGTTCAACCGTTCAACCTGAGAAAAGTGAGCTCAAGTCTGACCGTTGCAACGCCAAAAAAGTAGGTGGTTCACATTACGCTTCTCTACTATAATGGATAAGTTTGCTGTGAATAGGAAAAATTCATTTTGTTAAACTTGGAGACAAGAGCGATCAGAATAGCCAGCCCCATGACACATTAGCGCTTTCTGCACCCTATTCGCGCGAATCATTCGTAACCGTCAGCTTCCGAAAACGCTAATATTACGTTAGATCTTAGATAGGTTGTAATAGACACGCAGAAATTTGCAAGTATTTCGTCTCTAGCGCGTGTCGTAAGAGCGAGTATCAATCACTTGTAGTTTGATCTCCTTAACATAAGCTTGACTGCGTATGATACTACAAAATAAATAAAAGAAAGAATAGAAATAGAAAGAATAAAATTCATACACAAATAACCAACAACGTTTAATAATAAGTGGTTTACTATAGCATATCATCAATAGAATAAATATTCAAAACATTATAATACCGTAGCAAAAGTAGTGTACGGAACAGTGAACTCATTTTTGTTTTCAATTGAACGTAAAGTATATGGCACTTTTGTTACGACTTCTTGTACAACTTAAATTTTGACATCGAGAAAGTTTTAATCATCTTTTCATATCAAAATCAGGAATGCTTATCTCGCCACTCTAAACTAGTGAAAAAACACTCTGTACAGTGTACAAAGACGTACAACGAACACTGTATTCCAATTCATTAATTTCCATAAATATAACATACATTATTAAAAGACGCTTAGCGGATCCCCTTTTTTCAAAAAACGACTCCGATTCTTTCACAAAACTCCCAGAAAAAAAGAATGAGCCAAGCCAGAAAAAAACAAAAATAAAAATATCATTAAGTTGATATTTTCACTTTTTCAGTGTCATTAGCAAGTTTATCGGTTTCTTCCGAGCTTCCTTCGTCCGTTTCTGTTTCTTCATCGTCATCTTCGTCATCGCTGTCTATAAAACAACTTTATACACTATAGACAAACAACTTTATACACTATAGACAAAATAAAATACCGGAACAAAAACCTAGATTGCGCAGATTTTTTAATAAACACCTAAATTGTCAAGTAAGTTAAAATTCTCCAGCTTCAGTTATAATTTACTGAATTACATTAAAAAACACAATTAAAAATGTTTCACACTCCACTCAGTTTGAGCTGCATAATTAAGAAAAGTTTTCCAAGCCTTACATTAAGTATCATCTCGCTGACACAAACCTTTCCTGATTATATATATATATATATATATATATATATATATATATATATATATATTATATATATATATATATATATATATATATATATATATATATATATATATATATATATATATATATATATATATATATATATATATATATATATATATATATATATATATATATATATATATATATATATATATATATATATATATATATATATATATATATATATATATATATATATATATATATATATATATATATATATATATATATATATATATATATATATATATATATATATATATATATATATATATATATATATATATATATATATATATATATATATATATATATATATATATATATATATATATATATATATATATATATATATATATATATATATATATATATATATATATATATATATATATATATATATATATATATATATATATATATATATATATATATATATATATATATATATATATATATATATATATATATATATATATATATATATATATATATATATATATATATATATATATATATATATATATATATATATATATATATATATATATATATATATATATATATATATATATATATATATATATATATATATATATATATATATATATATATATATATATATATATATATATATATATATATATATATATATATATATATATATATATATATATATATATATATATATATATATATATATATATATATATATATATATATATATATATATATATATATATATATATATATATATATATATATATATATATATATATATATATATATATATATATAAATACAAAATTCTTAGGGTGGATTTCACAAAGGTGGTTTTACTAAGCCACGGTTTTACGTACGTTTTTATATGATTTGCACATATTTTCATTACGAAATATCGCCTGATTCGTTACGAATTTTGTAGATCCTCTTAAACCATTGATTTATCGCAGTTGAAATTTGAAACCAGCAGCACGGCAGGTCTGTTTTGCTGAAATTTCAACTGAGCTAAACCAATGTTTTAAGAGGATCTACGAAATTCGTAACGAATCAGGCTATATTTCGTAATGAAATTACGTGCAAATCATATAAAAATGTACGTAAAACCATGGTTTGGTAAAACCACCTTTGTGAAGTCCCCCCGTTAGAGTTTGCATGAGCCCACTGAATCGAAAACTCGATTATCAAAACACCCCACCTTCGTCATCATCATCATCATCATCGTCATGACGCCGTCTGGCTGTTAGTCCGCTCATGCCGTAGCCACTGAAGGTGAAGCCTGAGCCCGAGGCGCCGGCCAGAAAGTCCGGCTCATCGCCATAGTCGTCCTCGTCCTCGTGATAGTAGCGGTCGTATTGGTCATCGTCCACCTTGCGACGACCATACTCGTGACGGCGAACTGAAGCACAGAACAGTTTATGAATGGACTACTACTAGTCTAAAAGCGGGGAGGAACAGTCGTTTATGAATGGACTCAACCCAATACTAGTCTGAAAGAACGTTTTAGATTAAGTCTAGAAGTTAAAAAACCTTTTGTGAAAACAGGTGCTGGCTTCGGCGCATTCACTGTTAGTTGCATGCGCTCTTTCTCACACCAATAAAACAAATGCGGCAAAAAATTACTGTTCAAATTTAAAAAAAAATGCATTTCATGTCATAACACTATAATACGATTCGAACGCAGTCAGTCACATAATCAAAAACGTGATCTCATTTTCTATCGAAAAAATGCAAAAACTAAAGCTTACTGTCATAAAACTAACTAACTTAAGCTAAAACAATGCTCAACAGGCCTTTTAGCTACTTAAAACCTACACGAGCTCCCTGCTTTTCAACAACAGTAACCCTGGTTTCTAAACTAAAAGCAAATTAAACTAACTGGACATGCTCATATCCCTGGTTTCCGAGGTGGGATAGCCGCACTTGGGACAGGGCAGATTCTCCTGCTTGGACTCCTGCTTCACCCCCTTGCGCACCACGTGTGTGTCGCAGAAGCACATTTTGCACCGCAGACAGGAATACTGGCCAAGTTTATTGCAAGCCATACCTGAATTAATAAATAACCAAATCATATAATATATTACATTGATTAATAAAAAACGTTTAATTTGCCATGAAATTTTGGTTTTAGAAGAAAAATTTACTGCAGTCAAACAGGTAATAGACTATTAAACGCATAGGTTGCTCCTAGCGTCATTTAGTCTGTCCACATGTTACATTTTTTCCTCCTTTCGGATGCACGGCTACTCGGAAGCAACATCAATTATTGTATTATATGAAGGCACCTAGGGGAAAATGTGTAGAATCCCACACCTGACACCCTGAAAACTTTTTCCACTGAATTTCTACACAAGGGCCCCTCCCCAGTTTGGTTATCGATTTTTCCGATACGTCTCCGCCAA
>JASANF010011276.1:0-12881 GCA_030248245.1 Trissonchulus sp. WLG1_4
AAGGCGGTAGTTGCGTTTTCGAGGTTTTTGTGATTTCTATGTAAACTTTGCGCCACCAGTATTCAAGTTATAAGTGATGCCTGAGCATAAATTTTTGGGACAGTACTGTAAAGGTCAAAATCCCCAGGCATGTCTCTCACTTTTTTGAAATTTCACCTGTGGACATTTTTAGAAGGTTTTAATTACAAAAAAATATCTTAAATTTTCGGTGCGTTTGCTTTTCAGCTATTTTCTCAATAAATTGACTAGTTATTAAAAAAGTGGGGGACATGCCTGGGGATTTTACACATGTCAAAAACTTTACCAACTTTCAGCCCCAACAGGTTATCGTATGATTCAGAGCTGTGGCGCAAACTTTTTGTAAAAAATTGTAATATTTTGGAAAGGACCTTTCTTTAGTCGCTTATACTGGAAACAAAATCACAGGTTAAATTTCAATGCATGGCATACATTTAGGAAACATATTGTTCTACCTAATGCAAAAGACCGCTTGTGATTTGAATTTGTAAACGCTGAGCTATGGTTTTTCAAAAAAACACCTAAAAACGCAATTACCCCCTTAAGAGTGATTTAAGAGTGTTTTAAGAGTATTTTAGATTATCTTAAATCACTCTAAAACTAGTCTTAAATTACTCTGAAACAATGTTAAAAGTTTTAAGACTGTTTTTAGAGTCATTTTGCAGTTTTATTTCAATCTTAAAACAATCTAAAATTGGTCTAAAATAATTTTAGACCGTTTTCAGATAGTCTGAATTTGGTCTAAAACATTCTGGTCTTCCGGCCCAATCTAAAATTGGTCTAAATTTAGTCTTAAAATTTTCAGACCAAATTTAGACCAAATTAAGAACTCTTAAAATAGTCTTAAATCTTATAAATTTAAGACCAAATTAAGACCAAATTAAGGTGGCGCTCCTGAAATGTGACTTTTCAAAAAACGGCAGTTTGGGGCCAATTTTAGATACACAATGGCAAGCTGGTGTAAAAGTATGCCTAAATACAAAAAATGAAGTTGATTGATACAAATTAGCATTCACTGTAGACCAAACGTGAGTGGAATTTCGGCTTACGATTTCTCTTCGCAAGTAAGTAGCTGTTGCACAATCAATAGCTCATTTTGCTTGCCTCAACGTGATCGAGCGGTCGCAAAAAGTCATTTTTGATGAATATGATTGATATATCGAAAAACACTAAAATCACGATTTTTGAAAAACATAAATTTGGCTAAATTTTTTAGATACTATCGATTTGCCAAAAATCAAATTTTGCGACCGCTAGAAGATGACAAGGTGCATTTATGTGCCAAATTTTAACATTTTTCGTTGAGCCAATTTTTTAAAATCGCAAGCCGAAAATTTGCGTTTGTATTCACACGCACTATATTTCTGTCTCATGCAGAAAGTATTACGTTAGTTCACAAAAAAATTATACCACACTCAATAAAACACCAAAAATTTTTAATCACGTTTCAGTAAAACACTACTGCTAGTGTTTTTCAGCCTTTCAAATTCATTACATACGTGTAAATGCACTGGCTTGTGAAGGCATTTCCGTGAAAATCTATTTTTCTTGACGAAATTTGCTCAAAAATGTTCAAAAAATTTTTTATGTGATATGTACATCAAATTGAAGGAAATTCACTTCTGATCAACTTTTGTTCTTACGATGCATGTTTATTTTTGCGCGTTTTCAAAATAATGGCCAAAACCCACATTTCAGGAGTGCCACCTTAAGAGTGGCGGTTTTCCTGTGTATTCCCCCCCCCCCAACTGCATTTAACCCGGGCTACCGCCCCTAGGGCCCCTGCAACTCTTGAACTGAGCTGAAAAACTGAAAATTATTTTTTGCGTTAGGATTGAAAAAATTGCATCCAATTGCAAAATTGCACAAAAAGAGCTGCTTAGAAACCTTTTAATAAGTGCACATTTTTAGCTCTAGCTTCAGGCAGCGACCAAACGTTAACCGCCGCAATCACTTTAGTTTCCTGCAAACGTTCCAAAAATTGCTTTTCAAGGCGCGTTTTATATCAAAATTTAAAAAAAGCTCCAGCTTCTGGGGGCTACCGCCCCCAGGGGCCGTATTCTCAAAATTACCTGCAGGTAAAGTTAGGCTAACTTTACCCACAGGTAAGGTGAATGTAAAATCGTATTCTCAAACAGTGACTGAAGCCAACGTGGATCAAGTGCAGTTGGGGGGGGGGGAAATAGTGGACGTATTTTTTGGAGTAGAGCACCTTGAGGGAAGCATTTTTTGTAATAGAACCCCTATTAGGGATCAACCTATGGATTTTCTGAGCTCTAGGGTGGATTTCACAAAGCTGGTTTTACTAAACCATTGGTTTTACGTACGTTTTGCATGATTAGCACATAATTTCATTACGAAATATCGTCTGATTTGTTACGAATTTCGTAAATTTTCTTAAACCATTGGTTTATCTCAGAGTTGAAATTTCAAACCTGCAGCGCAGCAGGTCTCTGTTTTGCTGATATTTCAGCTGAGATAAACCAATGGTTTAAGAAAATCTGCGAAATTTGTAACGAATCAGACGATAATTCGTAATGAAATTATGTGCTAATCATGCAAAACCTACGTAAAACCAATGGTTTAGTAAAACCACCTTTGTGAAATCCACCCCTAGAGCTTGAGTCCCAAAATACTAAAGTAAATTTTACAAAGGCGATTCTGCGTACAGTTTCCATGATTTGCACATAAGTTGATTCATTTCGACTTGCGCTATATGTGCGCTAGTTATTGCTATCTGTAGTTTAATTTATGGTTCTATTTTGTCGTGCATACGATCTCTGATTAGAGATTGGCCCGCGCCGGTAGAGTGCTTATGCCGGGACGAAGTCCGGCTACACCGGGGCGGACACTTGGATTGTATTAATAACTATTATTCAGTGCGATTGTTTGATTTTGATGTGTGATTTGATAAACTATTTAGCGAAATAGCGCAACCCTAGCACACGCGGGTTTTCCCGGCTGATGCTGAGTGCTGACCATTAGAAGAAATGGAAAGAATCGATGGTAAACCATATTAACCCAATAGGTAAAATGGGAAGTGGTTAGCTGTCAATAGATTTCTATTTTCTAATCTGTGATAAAAACTCAGACAAAATTGATGCTCAAGAAGATATGTCAGACACGACAATAAGCCAAAAAATGAGTCTAAATGAAACGCCAGTCATTGACATTTAAGTATAATTAAAGTTTAGCCAAAAATTCCAGCAAAAGAAAAAGCTCAAAAATTGACATTTAAGGGGGTAGTGTCGCGAAAGCAGTCGATTTTGCGCGACTATAACACTTTTTCAGTGAAAGATAAGTCGTTGTTCTTTATATATTCAAAAAATATGTTTCAAGGCAAATAATTTTGTTAAGTTTCAGCAAAATTGATGCAGCGTACAGCTAGCAGTGAAGTCGCAAAGTCGGAAAAATGACGTTTTGAAAACCTATTCACATTCGATAATTTCGTCACAATTATAAAACTTTTTGTTTAGATTGTTTTCACAGACTAAAAGCACATATGCTCTAGTTTGTGCACACAAAATTTAGTGCAAATTGCTTGAGTGGTTGCGGAGTGATACCTGTTTGAACTGTGAAACTGTGCGTAAACTGTGAAGTACTCACAGCAATAATGACAAAGTGTAAAAAATCTAGTAGCTTATTCTGAAATCTAAAGAAAAACGAACCTTTATTTTTCATTTTTCTTATTTTTGACAAAAAATTGTGCGTAAAAACGTTACATGTACTTCACAAGCTGGCCAATCTGATATCTGGCTTGATTTTTTGAACTTTTATGCCTCTATTGTGTGATGTCTGGCTTACAAATGGTGATTGGTTCAAAATATTGGTAGATATTGGTAGTCTAGTGTCTGGTAGTATTTATTTGACATCATATAGCATTTTACTAGTATCTCAGTGAACGTACAATTTCAAAGCAAAAAGCTCTCTTTTTGCAACCTATGAGCAAAACTGCTTTGGCGACACTACCACCTTAAGGTGGTACTAACGAATGTGCAGTGTTTTTCAACAGGCCAGTATTCAATAATTAATTAACTTTAGAGCATACTTTTTATATCGTTAGAAAGCGCTACTTTTCTTCTACATTTAAGCAAAGTTTTATTGTATAACTGTAAAGCTGATTTGTATGGCACGTGTTAAAAGTAGACCAATTTGGCTTTTTTGAGCACTTTCAAATCTGGCCACTTTTTGAAAAGTTTAAAAAACAAAAACATGCAAAAAATGGCAAAAATACTTAAAAGTGAATTATCTAGACCCAAAATGCACGATTTTATGATTTGTCAATTATGAAATGAAATATACGGTTTCAAAGTAAAAAGTGTCTATTCACACTCAACTTTTGGGTTCTATATCTACGCAAAAATATAAGCAATTTAAAAAAATTTTCATTTTGGGTCTAGAAAATTTGCAAAAGTTTATTCGTGTTCATTTTTGTGTTTATGCGCTGCGCACGCGCTTAGAAAAGTGGCCAAAACTGTTATATTTCCATTCTCCTGTTGTGTAGATTGGCTTGTTGGCTTGGCTTGCTCCTAAAAATTTTTCACATGATCCCGCTAACTTCATTCGCCACTTTGTGTATATGAATCAATTTTTTACAGACTTTATATTAAAAAAATACAGTTTGAATCAACTATTTTTTTTCAAAAATTTAAAAACCACTGCACATTCGTTAGTACCACCTTAAGTATAATTTAAGTTTAAGTTCTAATTTTTGAAAACATTTAAGTTTAAGTTTAAGTTGGCACCTTGAAATTTTGATTAAGTTTAAGTTTAAGTTCACACGTCAATTTTGAATAAGTTTAAGTTTAAGTTTAAGTTTAGGGGCATACTTTTTTAATTTAAGTTTAAGTTTAAGTATACTTTTTAAGCCTACTACACATACGTATTTTGCAAAAAATAGAGCTAATTCTTCTGTACTAAAATCCGTTGAGAAAAGTTTCAGAAGCCAAAAAGTAGCTAACGAAAAATTAGTTTGAAAAATAGTGTATTTCTGTCAATGTTGGTCAACGTATTTTGGAAATTTTTTAAGAAAGGTTCTCCTACACAAACGACTTTTTGAAAAGTTGCAACTAGCAATCAGCTACAAAGAACTGTTTCTAAAAGTACCAAAAGCCATACAGAATTTTTCGGTATATCGATTTAAAGAATTTTTCCCATTGAAAAATAGGTTAAAATTTCAAGTTGAACCAAATTTGACGTTATATACATCAAATCAAAGCTAATTTAATTTGCAACAACTTTTCTTCTTGAATTAATTAACGAAAACTTACGTGAAAAATATTATCGCCCAAAGTCTGTTATTCAGAGCGCCACCTTAAGGTAGCGCTCAGCAACAAAACTCATGTTTGGCGCTCAGCTCATGCAATAAATAGCAATGCCACTTTAATTGTATATCAAAAAGACATCAAAAAAACCTATTTACAATATAGTTCAGCACTTTAATGTGAATGTGTCAAATTTTATGACCATGTCGAATTTCCTATTCACACTAATTTTGTTTTTGACCTAGCTCAGCGAAACTTCAACCGATTTTGATGATCTTGGTATCAATAGAAAGATCTCTCAAAAATCTAGACGTGATTGATCTTCGATTTTTCATTTTTATTTTTGATTTTGCAAAAAATCGATTTTTCAAAAATCAGTCGTGTTTGAGCGACTACAAAAAGTGCTGCGGGCCAAAATTTAAAAATCGAAAAACTTTCACGTCTGCATTTATATTCATTCTTTCATTGTGCAAATTTTCAACTCAATCGCAAACGGCAGCTGGGACCCAGGTCCAAAAAAAGTAGTCGATTTCGCTACGCAAAAATACAAGGTTTGCCCACACGTTTCACTTTTTTAAAAATTAGACCTTTCCTAGGACTGCATATTTCCGTTGAAAAAGTTACAAAAAGCCATACTCAATTTTTTAAGAAATTAAATCAAAAATTTGACATTTTCGAAGATTTATCAGCTTTGTAGGTTTTTCATTTTGGATTTGCTATTTTCACGTGTAAATAACTCGGTAAAACTTCAACGTATTTTTAAGTTTAATACATCAATTTAAAGCTAAGAAACAGCATATTTTAATGATATGAGTAATCATTTTATATGGAAACAAAAATTTTTCTGCTACGGCTACAAAATTGTCCAAAAATTTAAAAAAATTTTTTTTATCACAATATGCACATCAAATGAAAGCTATTTTCATTTTGAACAGCTTTCCTTCAAGACATTATGGTCAAAAATGTCGCTGAAAAAAATTAAACGCCAAAGTCGGTTCCCCTGAGCGCCACCTTAAGGTGGTAGTAACGAATGTGCAGTGATTTTTAAATTTTTGAAAAAATTTAGTTGATTCAAACTGTATTTTTTGAAAATAAAGTCTGTAAAAAATTGATTCATATACACAAAATGGCCAATGAAGTTAGCGGGATCATGTGAAAAATTTTTAGGAGCAAGCCAAGCCAACAAACCAAACTACACAACAGGAGAATGGAAATTTAACAGTTTTGGCCACTTTTCTAAGCGCATGCGCAGCGCATAAACACAAAAATGAACATGAATAAACTTTTGCAAATTTTCTAGACCCAAAATTAAAATTTTTCAAATTGCTTATATTTTTGCGCAGATATAGAACCCGAAAGTTGAGTGTGAATAGACACTTTTTACTTTGAAACCGTATATTTCATTTAATAATCGACAAATCATAAAATCGTGCATTTTGGGTCTAGATAATTCACTTTTAATTATTTTTGCCATTTTTTGCATGTTTTTGTTCTTTAAACTTTTCAAAAAGTGGCCAGATTTGAAAGTGCTCAAAAAAGCCAAATTGGTCTACTTTTAACACGTGCCATACAAATCATCCTTACAGTTGTACAATAAGACTTTGTTTAAATGTAGAAGAAAAGTAGCGCTTTCTAACGATATAAAAAATATGTGCTAAAGTTAATTAATTATTGAAAACTAGCCTGTTGAAAAACACTGCACATTCGTTACTACCACCTTAAGGTAGCGCTCACTCAGCAACAAAACTCATGTTCGGCGCTAAGCTCTTGCAATAAGTAGCAATACCACTTTAATTGTACATCAAAGAGACTTCAAAAAAACCTATTTACAATACAGTTCAGCACTTTAATGTGAATGTGTCAAATTTTATGACCATGTCGAATTTTCTATTCACACTAATTTTGTTTTTGACCTAGCTCAGCGAAACTTTAACCGATTTTGACAATCTTGGTATCGTTAAAAAGATCTTTCAAAAATCTAGACGTCAAATGTCTTCGATTTTCGATTCCGATTATTGATTTTTCAAAAAATCGATTTTTCCAAAATCAGTTGTGTTTGAGCGGCTACAAAAAGTGCTGAGAGCCAAAAATTTAAAATCGAAAAAATTCGACGTCTGCATTTATATTTTTTCTTTCATTGTGCAAAATTTCAACTCGATCCCAATTGGCAGCAGGGAGCTAGATCAAAAAAAAGTAGTCGACTTCGCTGCGCAAAAATGTGAGGTTTGCCCACACGTTTCAATTTTTAAAAAATTAGACCTTTCCTAGACCTGCATAGTTCCGTTGAAAAAGTTACCAAAAGCCATACTCAATTTTTTAGGAAATTAAATCAAAAATTTTACATTTTCGAAGATTTATCAGCTTTTTAGGTTTTTCGTTTTTTATTTGCTATTTTCCCGGCTAAATAACTCAGCAAAGCTTTAACGTATTCTTATGTTTAATACATCATTTTAAAGCTAAGAAACCGCGTATTTCAGTGATATGAGTAATCAGTTTATATTAAAACAAAAATTTTTATGCTGCCGCTACAAAATCGTCCAAAAAATATTAAAAAAAAATTTTATCGCAATATGCACATCAAATGAAAGCTCTTTGTATTCTGAACAACTTTCCCTCAAGACATTATGGTCAAAAATGTCGCTGAAAAAAATTAAACGCCAAAGTCGGTTCCCCTGAGCGCCACCTTAAGGGGGCGCTCCGGGAATCGGGGGTTACATAGAAAAATGGCAAAAAAGTTGGCAAATGTCAAACTTTACTATACATATATGTAGTATGGCACAAAGGAACACTGGAGGCAAAATTTCAAATCACGTGATCATGTCACGTGACTCCGAGAGCACCAAACGTGAGTGAATTTTCGGCAAACGATAACTCTGCTTATACTTTGCGTATAGTCACACTTTATATACCAAAATGTAGCTTATGTGCTTCTCTAGTTGAACATTATTCTGGTTTTTAGCTTTTATGTCGGATTTGGATAAAAAATGTCATTATGTGTTTTCAAAGTCGAACTCTGAGCAATAAAATTAATATAAAAAAATTTCTAAGCTTTATTTTAAAAAACTAAAAAATTGTTCAACTGCGCAGAGCCTAAGACTATACTTGTGCAAAATTTTGTATAAAAATATTTTACCAGCATTTTATAATCGAATGCCGAAAAATTGGTTTTGTATTCACACAGCTTATATTTGAGTCTGCTGCTTCTGAAAATGGTTTCTTGTGCGATTTTTTTTCACAGAACGCAATAAAATTGTTTTAATTTTTCATTACGACTAATAAAATTTACGTATCGTCTGTTTGCAAAACCTCAAAAAGCGTTGATGCACTGGCTTACTTGTTGAATTTGTGTAGAAGTCGAATAAAATCAGTAAATTGTCTAATTTTTTCCAAATTTTTTGATATGGAGATATGCACGTCAAAACATCAGAAATAGTATTTTGGGCAACTTTTCTTCAAGAATGATAGGTCATTTTGGCTGTTTTTAAAAAATATGTCCCAAATCCTTGATTCCCGGAGCGCCCCTTTAAAGGGGGCGCTCCGAATAACTTCCAAGCCTTCTCACTGTTAGGCAGACGTTATTTTATTAAAAATAGTATGTATAGATATAAACCAACAAAAAATACTTACTAAAGGAGAGATTTTGAAAAAACTGGCACTGTGCCAAAATTAGGACCATTTTTCAAAATCAATTTTTGAAAAAGGCTAGCTCTTGGCTACGCTAACGAATTCCCAAGTATTATATGTCGTTGGATAGCCAATTGTCTTGCCGAGGTGTATCATTTCTCGGATTTTTCTAAAAATTGCAAATAAATAAATTATGTGCTTTTTTCTATTTGCTTAAGGTGGCGCTCCTGAAATGTGACTTTTCGAAAAACGGCAGTCTGGGGCCAATTTTAGATGCACAATAGCAAGGTGGTGTAAAAGAATAACCAAACACAAAATAAAAAGTTGATTGATACAAATTGATACAAATAGCTCATTTTGCTTGCCATGACGTGATCGAGCGGTCGCAAAATCTTATTTTTGATTAATATGATTGATATATTGAAAAGCAGCAAAATCACGATTTTCGAAAAACGTAAATTTAACTAAATTTCTTAAACACTTTCGATTCGCTCAAAATCAAATTTTGCGACTGCTCGAAGACAACGAAGTGCATTAATGTGCCAAATTTACGTTTTTTCGTTGAACCAATTTTTTAAAATCGCAAGCCGAAATTTGCGTTTGTATTCACACGCACTTTATTTCAGCATCCTGCAGAAAATACAGCTTTAATTTACAAAAAAAAACTACACCACACTCCGTAACAGACCAAATATTTTAAAGTATGTGCAAGTAAAACACAGCTACTAGTGTTTTTCAATCTTCCAAAATCATCACTTATGTGTAAATACACTGGCTTATATATTTTCGTGAAAATCTATTTTTCTTACAGAAAAAAGCTCAAAAATTTCGGACATTTTTTTCATGTAATATGGGTATCAAATTAAAGGAAATTTACTTCTAAACAACTTTTGTTTTTATGATTTATGATTATTTTTGCGCATTTTCAAAATACTGTCCAAAACCCACATTTCAGGAGCGCCACCTTAAATTTGTTTCATGTTGGAAACATACAAATGCAAAGCAAAAGAAAAAATACAATGAACAAGCTCTTCTGCCGAGTGAGAAGTTGTTACACTGTGACATTTGAGTGTCCATATTTCCGAAGAAAATTTCAAACGCGGCCATATTTTGCGATAAAATTAATAGGGATGTCGCGGATATCCGCATCCGCATCCGCATCTGCGGATGATCCGCAACTTTTTGACATCGGCATCAGCATCCGCATCCGCAAAAATTTAATGCGGATGTGCGGATGTTGCAGATTCGGCAAAATTTACTAAAAATGTAGAAAATCAGACGACAATTTTGATTTTTGTGCACGTATATACGAATATTTTTGCTCTTACAACGGTGGATGAAACTTTATTCTAGGCTTTTTCACCTCATTGTTGGTTGCAAATCGCTATTTTCTGAAGTAGGCTTCACAAATATTTGATATTGCGGGCATATTCTAACTGAGTTTTGCATGTTTGAGAGAGACTAGTCAACAAACTTGTAAATTAACTTGCATGATTTCGTAGATTAAAAAGAATAGACAGAATACGTATAGTGATTATACACCAACCAAAACCAAAAGCATCACGTTGCCAGAGGGTCACGCTGATAGCCTTTGAGTTGGCATAAAGTTAACCAATATATAGCGTTTTAACCAAACTGTTGATGGCTGCGCATGGCTTAGAAGTAGTGTTCGGATCGGTTCCGAATTTTCAAATCGGTTCCGGTTCCGGTT
Source organism: Trissonchulus sp. WLG1_4 (assembly GCA_030248245.1). Lineage (NCBI taxonomy): Eukaryota > Metazoa > Nematoda > Enoplea > Enoplida > Ironidae > Trissonchulus > Trissonchulus sp. WLG1_4. Next base: position 10,618 of record JASANF010011276.1, read on the forward strand.
CTAGCCGGCAAAATCGGTTCCGGTTCCAAATCGGTTCCGGTTCCACCCTATCGGTTCCGGTTCCGGTTCCGGTTCCATTAGCTATTTTTAAAGTATAGTTACTAGACACATTTTTTTCCTTTCAATGTGGTGTATAGTTTAATAGTCATCACACTTGTTTCACTTCTAAAGCTTCATATGCTGGTATAACGCTTTGACATATAACATCATTGATGATGAATGCACTTGTGGTTTTACAAATTTTGTGTTTGCCGCATAGAATGAGCGGCATTGAAAGTGAAGCTAAAGCTGAAAAAAATTTATGGGCCAGCGAGGGTCCACAAGCTAACTTCACCAAAATTTTTGACATTAGGGACCGTATATAATTTTTTGAAAATAAAATTTCCACCAAGATAAAAAAGGTAAAACGCTGTGCGGTTGTTTCCAGAAAAAACATCAAACCGAATGATTTTTTAGTTTTTAGTAATGTACATATATATTCAGTGGCGGATCCAGGATAAAATTTTGAACGGGGGCGGCGAATTGTTTTCAAAATTTTTGGTTTTGGCGAAAAATTTGTTTGGTTGTATTTAAGAAACAGCTTAAGCCAGTAAAAAAATTCGGGCGGAAAATGGCTTTTTAATTTTTTGAGACCTGTGAAAATGCACTAATTTGCAATTTTCACCAAAAACTGCTCAAATTAACATATTTCGTTCAAAACCAATGCTATTTTTTTTACCTGAGACGCATGGAAAAAGATACTGGATCTCAAGGCAATAAAAATTACACAAGCGACAAGCCGGCCAGCTTCGAGTTTCGGGAAGCCAGCCAAATCTGGACAGTTTACGAAGTTTATTGACGTTACAGACCACGAATTCACTAAAAATTAATATTTGCACCTGTAAAATAGCTAAAACAAATTAGTGTTTGTGACCGGCCGCGAAAGCCGCCGGCCGGCGAAGAACGGAGCCGAAGCGGCCAAATTTTAGGATAAAACTAGTCCAGTGTCATTTTGGCATAAACTTAGCCTGCCAGATTGTTAAGCCGGCCTAATTTTGTTAGTTGGTTGAATCTGGCTGGCCGGCCGGTGTTTTTTACTGGCCGGCCGGCCGGCCGATTTTGACCGGCCAGCTGGCCGGCTGATTTTAGCCCGCCGGCCGGCGCCGGCTTTTTTCGGCCGGCCGGCCGGAGCCGGCCGGCGACCATCAGCCCGGCAGGCGGCCGGCTGGCCGGCCGAAAATTCCGGCCTGTCACAAACACTAAAAACAATACACTACACAGTATTATGTTAAACTAGTGTATGTACACAATACAACCATGTTCACATGATATCATGAAAGATAAACCCACCCACAAGAGTTGCAGGGATCTAGGGTCGGCCGCCCCTATGAAATAATTTACTAAAGTAAAGACCTGTCGTTTTTAGCCGATTTTGGTCAATTGGAGACGTATCGAAAGTTTTAGCAGTCGGTAATGAAAACAAAAGGGGTTCCTCACATATGACAGGAGTGGTACACAAGTAAATGCAGCATAAGGCACACTCGTGTACACATGCGTAGCTTTAATGAAAGATAATAGCCAGGAATAGAAAGTTGTAGGGGTCTGAGCCTGAGGACGGCAGCCCCCAGGAAAAATTTGGAGAAAACTTTGATTTTTAAGAAGAATTTTGTGAATTGAAGACGTATCAGAAATTTTTTTTGAAGACCAAAAAATCAAAGAGGGGCCCGTAAGAGCGGTTAGCTAAATTTGAGCAAAATTTCAATTTTGGGGAGCAAAACTTTAAAATCGTGAGCATTTGCCCCGTATTTTGCACAAACAAATTCTGTAACACAAGGACGTAACTCATACCTATATGTTGATACACATTGATACGCTTTCATAATGAGAAATGTAAGGAATATTAAGCCAAAAATTTCTATGGGCGTATTACGGCAGCCTACAGAAAAAATGTGGAGAAAATTTTAAATTTTAGGCCCAATTTAGTCCATTGGAGAGTATCAAAAATATAAACTAACGTTCACTGTCGAGCAAAAAATTTTGTTTTCACAGAAACCTGAAAACTGCTATCGGTTCCGAAATTGCATCGGTTCCGGTTCCGGTTCTACTAACACCTTCGGTTCCTGTTCCGGTTCCGGTTCTAGTCGGTTCCAGTGGAACCGATCCGAACACTACTTAGAAGATATGTATAATGAATGCACAACTTCGATACAAACTGTTGTCTAAGTCTCATTCATTAGTACTTGCATTCTTGCATGCATACTTGCTATTGTTAGTATATTATGTAT
>JASANF010011278.1:0-22922 GCA_030248245.1 Trissonchulus sp. WLG1_4
GGTGAAGGCAGCTAGTGCCACTTTCTGGAAAATGACCAAAGGTCTGTCATAAGTGGGAAAAGTGAACTTTTTTGAAATTTAGCAATAGTGGCAATCCTTGCAGTTTTAGGTAGGTTAAATTAAAAAATTAATATCTGTAAAATATAAAAAAAATCTCGATTTGCCCTTCAAAGCCTGGTTCATACTCGTCCCTAAGCGTTGTTCCTGTCTTTAAGCGCTGTCCTTGTCCCTGTCCCTAGGTGTCCTTGTCCCTGTGTCCTCATGCTTTGTCCCTGTCTTTAAGAAATGTCCCTAAGGTCTAGAAGGGAATGTCCTTGTCTCTGTCCTTAGAGGTGATTGATTCATAGGCTACTCCTTGAGGACAAGGAAATAGTCTTTCTCACATGAACTAATGCTTAAACGTCATTGGATAAAATGCGTTTTGTTTAAAGTACCTTGAAAAAGTTATCAAACCTATTTGTTGGATAAAATGCGTTTTGTTTAAAGTACCTTGAAAAAGTTATCAAACCTATTTGTAGGCTGAAAAAAAAGAAAAGACAAAATTTCGAATATGGGATTCGTACTCTGATCCATAGTTTGAGGAGCAAAAAACTTAACCACTTGACTACCAGGCCATGTAAATTTGTGCTCTAAAACATCTTTATAAACTTTTAGTATATTTCAGGTTGGTATAAAAATTGAAAACCAAGTATTTTTCACGCAAAAATGTGTTAAATAACCCAAAAATAACGATGGAATAATTACCGCAACACAAGCCCGCGACATTCTTTCACTAGTAGTCGAGTTCGTCCATGATTGGCTGTTCTTCGTGTCATATGCTCTAACTGCCGTATTTTGATTGGCCGAGTTGCTTAGGGACAGGGAAAAAGTAGAACATTGCTCAACATTGCTTAGGGACATAGGGACAGTCCTTATGGCTGCTTAAGGACATTCCCTGAGCTGCTTAGGGACAAGTATGAATCAATCGCAGCTTAGGGACAGGGAAAAGGAAAAGGACACTTCGGAAGTATGAATTAATGTTTTATAAGGACAGGGACAAACCTTAAGGACAGGGACAGTCCTTAAGGACGAGTATGAACCGGGCTTAACGGTCAAGTGGAAAACAAACGACAAAAATTACTGCTTAACTTGATCGCCTTACTTTGTACAGCTGTTGAGGATTTGATACGTGCTGTTAGTGTTCTGAACCTGAGTAGTGTGATTTTATTACAGTGTAAATGTTCAACCACTAAATCCACTGTGATTACTAATTCAGCGTTAATAGCCCACAATATGTACAATAGGCTTGTCATATTGATCTGCTGTGCATTGTTTTATGCGTATTCTACGAAATTCACTTCAACTACTTTGCGAGACTCGTTCAAGAAAACAACAGCTTTCTTTATTCAGAATGGGATTTTGACATCGGACTGTTTTCACTCCAATTCGACGTTGACAGTAACAATTGGTACAGAACCCAGCGATACTTCGCTGAACTTGTCAATTAGATCACAATCTGCAAATCACATGGTGTTTGATATTGAACTAGATAAGTCTTTAATTGGCGTGAAGCTGTGGTGTGATTTTGGTTCGACTGGGGTGAAGAATCGCCGCAATATGATTATGATCCCGCCGCTGCTGGCTGATATCCGCTCAGACAATGTTTGTGATAAATTCTGCTCCGGAAGAAGTGTTTGTCGGTTTGAAAGCGCCACCGCTACGGCGCCTAGTTGCGGTCCTCTGCGAAAAGACAGAGACTGCGGTCCGATTGCCAAAGCCAACTCACAGCTCACCCATTTGGCCAATAACTACCATATCTGCCATAACGATGCAATAATGACTGATTCTTTGTGCCGATCTTATCAGATTATTTCAGAGGGGTTGGCACGTACGTATTTGGATAAAGATCCCATTCCTGTGCCCGGAAGGTGTTTCAGCAACATTACAGTTGGCCTTGGAAGCTACATTAACCGCACCGTTCACTTGGAACAAGTTTTCTTTCTGGGTCTAGCTGAAGAAAAGTTTGTTTACGGTGGTTTTTTGAAATCCAAACTTGTTCCAGCTAGCCTAGAGTGTCGAACAGCTCCAAAGTCTGTTTTACAGTTGAACAGAATCTCATATTCTGCATTTCGTCTAAATTTTTTTAACGCACGAAATATTAGTACAGATATTGTACAATTACAATGTTCCGTTTCTGAACCTGGATTTTATGAATATCATGTTCGATTTTACATTGTGCCATACACAAACGATATTGTCAAGGTTGTACCCTTGGTGAATACTGGTCGTGAAAGGTTGAATCTGGAACGCTGTGACCAGTCTGGCGCTAAGGAAGTCTGCTGTGAAATTGAGGTCAGCCATAGACTGAAAAAGATTGCTCGATTGCTGAGATACCAAACGAACTGGACTTTGAATGGTTCAGCGGTTCAAGCCGATCCAACAACTGGTTGCGTTGCCATCCCCACTTATGACACATTGAATTCCATAGCCGCAACCTGCACAGTCACGTTTGTGCCACAGCAACCGATTTTTGACTTTTTCTCGACGACTAATCCACGCAACAAAACGCTACATTTCATCATTCCAGCCAAATGTTTGGTGCCACCACGAGATAGTTTGACACCAACAAGCACAGGAATAGCAATAGCAGTTCCCGAAAGCGCTAACAAATCAACTTCAAATTTAAGCCCTACCGCCAGTATCGCTGTGACAGCTAGCACAGCTCGTCGGAGCGGATTAATTGTAAGCATAACGATAGGAGTCGTTTTGAGTTTAGTCATGCTGGGAGCCATTGCTATTGTTGTGTACTGTTTTTTACAAAAGCAAAAGATACGACAAACAATACTCTCGGGAGAATGTCTCGCTGATATTCAAAAGTATCGAGCAAACTGCGCTAAAAAGCAACGCCATTTTCATGGTGATAACGTCAAGGATATAAAGAAAGTGTCAACTGAATGCAAACTTAAATAACCTATTGCTAAGAATGTATAGCAGGTCTCACCGAGCATATTATCCTAGGGCAGAACAAGCAGCAATTTTATGCAAAATTTAAGGCGTTCTCATCCATGGCCACGACCAGACTTGCGGTTTGCACCAGTAGCAGTAATTTTTAGTGTGAATCATTCGGTAGAATCTAAATCAGTTTGAAAAAGTTGCTTCAAAGGAAGTTAAACCTGTCGCTACCCACCGATTTATTTTTAACATTCGGAAAGTTTTTTGTTTGGCATTATGGTCGATTCATGCTTATAGCCGTATGTCCGTTCATCCGACAAAACTACGAAATAATTGCACTAATAGTGTATAACTTCAGATTGTGGCGTGATTATTTCGTAAGGGTCATCATAACTTTTTGTTTTGAAGTAGTACATTCAATGAGAAGCTAGTCCAATGCTGTATGGTATCAAATAACTACTGCCAGACATCACACTATCAATATTGACAAATATCTTGGACTAATCGTCATTAGTAAGCCAGACATCACACAATAGGGACATAAAATTTCGAAAAATCAAGCCAGATATCAGATTGGCCAGCTTGTGAAGTACACATAATGTGTGGACGCACAATTTTTTGCGACAAATAAGAAAAAAGAAAATTGAAGGTTTGTTTTTCTTTTGATTTGAAAATAAGCGTCTACATTTTTCAGAATTTATCATTATTGCTGTTACTATTTTACAGTTTAAGTACACCTTCACAGTTCAAACTAGTATTACTCCACAGCCGCTACAGGTATCTGCACTAAATGTTGTGTGCATAAACTACAACATATGTGCTGTTAGTCTGTGTAAAAAAACTAACCAGAAAAATTGATAAATGTGACTAAAAAATGGAATGTGAATAGGTTTTTTTTCGTTATTTTTCCGACTTTGAGACATTATTGCAAACTATGTATATGCTGCACCAATTTTGCTGAACCTTGGCAAAATAATTTGCCTTTAGAAAGATTTTTAAAATGTAGAAAGAACAATTTCTAACATTTTACTGAACAAGTTTTACAGTCGCGCAAAATCGACTGCTTTCGCGACACTACCCCCTTAAAACAGTAAAGAGTACCAACATTTGTGGGAGAAAATAATAAAAAACCTGCAACTCAATAACCATTATAAAAATATGACTGAAATGGCCGCAAAGGACGCCAGCGTGCCGATTGGAGCACATGCACTGCACAGGCGGCTTGCCTATCAGAACAGCAGCTTGCTATCGCCTGTTTGTATTGTTGAGTGAAGATATGTGTTTAGTAAAAAAATATTGATCGAGAAGCAATGATAATTTAAACAAGCCCAACCTGCGGCAAAACCTTCAGTAAGTATTAAGAATTATGTTCAAGTAAGCTGACCAGCAGGTCAGCTAAAACCTGTTGTGCAGCAGATAATTATCTTATTGTAAAATGTGTATGCAAAAGTTCAATGCGTTTTTATGCAATCTTACAATAAGTTGTTTATGCAAAAACTGGCAGTAGTTTTAATTATCTTACAACAAATTATGTAGGAATGGGTTGTTTTGATGAGTGAGAAGTGTATTCATTCTTTCATGACCACAAAAATGACTACAGTTCGCAGGAAACATATGTAAGATGCTGCCTGCCAACACAATTATCTGGTCAAATGTTGGTACTATCAGCAATGTGACACACGCGCACTATGTGACACACATGAACTAAACAAACGCACATTGACATTTTTCCAGCTTACAGTGTAACTTTTGCACTAGACAATGATGTGACGCTCGCGCAGTAGCTCTAATATGCAAAGCAAACTAACGCACAGACGTACATTGCACTACAAGCCCAGTGTATTCCACCAGAAATCAAAATTAGAGACCTGTTGTGCTGTGGCACAACAAGAACAAGCCCAATTTTCGGCAAAAACATTCAGTAAGAAAAAAGTTGTAATTTTCAAGTACATTGGCCAGAGGCCATCGTAAACCTGTTGGGACAGCTAACCTGTAGTTTTTGATGCACACGTACTAAACCTGTCTGCTAATCAGACTGCAAAACCTTCAGAATTTGTTCAATAGGCATGTATGTCGTTAACATTTTATCTGCAAAAATTCCAAAACTGTGTTCAATGTCGTAACATAGGCACCTTATGGAATAAATTTTAGTAGGCACTCTTAGCTATAAACTACAAGACCGCAGAATGGTGTAGTGGTTTAGCCGTTGTACTCATACGCCGAAGGCTGTTGGATCGATTCCGGGGAAAGCAACTTTTTGTAATCTTTTTCACCATGCCTGTGTAACGGCAGAAATTGCAACGGCAGTTCATTAACAGAAGCAAGCCAGCAAGGTTAAATATGTAGGTAGACGGGTGCAGTTTGACGGAGGCGAACGTGTAAAACAAACTCCGCACGTGAGCACTTTAACGTTAGCAGCGCACTAATAAAGCCGGGTTTACACGAAGCAATTTTCACGCAATTTCCACGCAATTTTTTTCACGCAATTTTCAAGCAACTACAGTTGCGTGAAAATTGCTTCGTGTAACCAAGCAAAATTTGAAGCAATTTTCACGCAATTTTCAAGCAATTTTGACGCAACTAAAATTTAGCAGTCGATCTCTGCGCGACTGCCACAAGCAATTTTCACGCAACTACCAATCAAATTTCGGCTGGCAGTCACGTGGATAGTTGAGAGCACAGTTCGGTAGAACAACAAATATATACATACATTCTAATGCGCCTGTTGTTTTTTACTAACGCACACGCATCTACAAGGGCGTAGCAGCCAGGGAGGGGGGAATGGGGCCCGAAATTTTTTTCAACTGAAATTTTACGTAAGGGTCACCTTTTCGTTTTCATGGTCCGGGGCGGAAAAATTAATCGATACGCGTCCAACTAACCAACTTCGACCTAAAAATTAAAAATTTTATAGTTTTTTTAAAAATAAGCAAAATCTGAGCCTTCACGTTTGAGCGGGCGTTCAAAATACTGTATTTTGATTGGTAGTTGCGTGAAAATTGCACGCAACTAGTTGCTTGAAAATTGCGTGCTCATTGCGTAAAAATTGCTTCGTGTAACAGTGTATTTTCACGCAATTTGCAAGTTGCTTGAAGATTGCGTGAAAGCCTAGTTGCGTGAAAATTGCTTCGTGTAAACCCGGCTTAAGATTACAAAATCAAAATTTAAGACCTGTTGGGCTGTGGCCCAACAGGAAAAAATTAAAGACCTGTTGGGCTGTGGCCCAACAGGAAAAAACTAAAAATTCCAGTCAAAATTAAAATTGTGAAGTCAAACTAAAATTCAGTTTTTCAAGTCAATTTGTAATTTTAAAATAAGGCATAACATTTAAAGTGCCATTCTAAATTTTAGTAAAAAATGCAGTTTAAATGTTGAATTTAGGCTCAAAATGTGAGAAACCAACAACCAACATTTGAATTTTACTCAAAAGTTAAAAAGTTGAATTTTCGTAGTAAAATAATTGGTTTTTAAGCTGGAAGACAAAGTGTGTCAGTGGGACATCGTGCCATTTTAGTTTTAACTGATATTTTAAGGTAGGATTTCAAATTTTGCGTTCAAAATTTCTAAATCCTACTTTTAAAACCTTTTCAAAGTTCGGTTTTACACAAAAATCAGCTTAAATCTTTGTTTCAACTTAAATTTTAGGAGGATTTAGGTTGGCACAATGTCCGCACAGCTTTTAAAACCTAAATGTATTGTATTTTGAATAAAAATTTAAAAACTCAACTTTTAAAAAAAGTCGAAAGTAGGTTTTAGGATTTTTGAACCCAAAATCCTAAATTTAGAAATCCAACTTTGAACGTATGTAGATATTTTATTTTATCCCGCTGTCATAATCATAAACAGTTTCGCTCCATGACAAGAGTACGGTATGGTGACTCACTGGCTCACTAGGGAAGAGCACGTAATCTTAATGTTTTGGCTCACTTTCTGTCAGTGGGACATCGTGCCATTCTACTTTCAACTGATATTTTAAGTAGAAGTAGGATTTTGGCTTGAATTCCTAAATCCAAACTTCCTACTTCCTACTTTTCAGTCAAAGTTAAAAGTTGGTTTTAAAAGTAGCTAAAAATTATTTTTTGAACTCTGGACATCGTGCCAACTTAAATCTTATAGAAAAGTGAATTTTAAAATCAAATTAAACAAATATTATGTCTAAAACCAACTTCTAACTTGTTTTGAAAGTTGGTTTAGGGTTTTAGGATAAAATATCCAAAATCCTACTTTTGACTTTGAGTTGATGAAAATCTTTACAACACAAAAAGAGAAAGTGAGCCAAAACATTAAGATTACGTGCTCTTGCTAGTGAGCCACTGAGTCAGCATACCGTACTCTTGTCATGGAGCGAAACTGTTTATGATTATGACAGCGGGATAAAATAAAATATCCGTTTAACTACATACGTTTCAAAGTTGGATTTCGAAATTTAGGATTTTGGGTTCAAAAATCCTAAAACCTACTTTCGATTTTTTTTAAAAGTTGAGTTTTTAATTTTTTATTCAAAATACAACACATTTAGGTTTTAAAAGCTATGCGGACATTGTGCCAACGTAAATCCTCCTAAAATTTAAGTTGAAACAAAGATTTAAGCTAATTTTTGTCTAAAACCGAACTTTGAAAAGGTTTTAAAAGTAGGATTTAGAAATTTTGAACGCAGAATTTGAAATCCTACCTTAAAATATCAGTTAAAACTAAAATGACACGATGTCCCACTGACAACTTTCTCTTTTTGTGTTGTAAAGATTTTCACCAATTGAAAGTCAAAAGTAGGATTTTGGATTTTTTATCCTAAAACCCTAAAACCAACTTTCAAAACCAGTTAGAAGTTGGTTTTAGACATAATATTTGTTTAAATTTGATTTTAAAATTCACTTTTCTATAAGATTTAAGTTGGCACGATGTCCGCAGAGTTCAAAAAATAATTTTCGTACTTTCTAAAACCAACTTTTAACTTTGACTGAAAAGTAGGAAGTAGGAAGTTGGATTTAGGAATTCAAGCCAAAATCCTACTTCCTACTTTAAAATATCAGTTGAAAGTAGAATGGCACGATGTCCCACTGACAGAAAGTGAGCCAAAACATTAAGATTACGTGCTCTTGCTAGTGAGCCAGTGAGTCACCATACCGTACTCTTGTCATGGAGCGAAACTGTTTATGATTATGACAGCGGGATAAAATAAAATATCTACATACGTTCAAAGTTGGATTTCTAAATTTAGGATTTTGGGTTCAAAAATCCTAAAACCTACTTTCGACTTTTTTTAAAAGTTGAGTTTTTAAATTTTTATTCAAAATACAGTACATTTAGGTTTTCAAAGCTGTGCGGACATTGTGCCAACCTAAATCCTCCTAAAATTTAAGTTGAAACAAAGATTTAAGCTAATTTTTGTGTAAAACCGAACTTTGAAAGGGTTTTAAAAGTAGGATTTAGAAATTTTGAACGCAAAATTTGAAATCTTATACCTTAAAATATCAGTTAAAACTAAAATGGCACGATGCCCACTGACAACTTTGTCTTCAAGCCTAAAAAACAATTATTTTACAACGAAAATTCAACTTTTTAACTTTTGAGTAAAATTCAAATGTTGGTTGTTGGTTTCTCACATTTTGAGCCTAAATTCAACATCTAAACGGCATTTTTTGCTAAAATTTAGAATGGCACTTTAAATGTTATGCCTTATTTTAAAATTACAAATTGAATTGAAAAACTGAATTTTAGTTTGACTTCACAATTTTAATTTTGACTGGAATTTTTAGTTTTGTTGGGCCACAGCCCAACAGGTCTTTATTTTTTCCTGTTGGGCCACAGCCCAACAGGTCTTTAATTTTGATTTTGTAATCTTAGTGCGCTGCTAACGTTAAAGTGCTCACGTGCGGAGTTTGTTTTACACGTTCGCCTCCGTCAAACTGCACCCGTCTACCTACATATTTAACCTTGCTGGCTTGCTTCTGTTAATGAACTGCCGTTGCAATTTCTGCCGTTACACAGGCATGGTGAAAAAGATTACAAAAAGTTGCTTTCCCCGGAATCGATCCAACAGCCTTCGGCGTATGAGTACAACGGCTAAACCACTACACCATTCTGCGGTCTTGTAGTTTATAGCTAAGAGTGCCTACTAAAATTTATTCCATAAGGTGCCTATGTTACGACATTGAACACAGTTTTGGAATTTTTGCAGATAAAATGTTAACGACATACATGCCTATTGAACAAATTCTGTAAGGTTCTGCAGTCTGATTAGCAGACAGGTTTAGTACGTGTGCATCAAAAACTACAGGTTAGCTGTCCCAACAGGTTTACGATGGCCTCTGCCAATGTACTTGAAAATTACAACTTTTTTTCTTACTGAATGTTTTTGCCGAAAATTGGGCTTGTTCTTGTTGTGCCACAGCACAACAGGTCTCTAATTTTGATTTCTGGTGGAATACACTGGGCTTGTAGTGCAATGTACGTCTGTGCGTTAGTTTGCTTTGCATATTAGAGCTACTGCGCGAGCGTCACATCATTGTCTAGTGCAAAAGTTACACTGTAAGCTGGAAAAATGTCAATGTGCGTTTGTTTAGTTCATGTGTGTCACATAGTGCGCGTGTGTCACATTGCTGATAGTACCAACATTTGACCAGATAATAATTGGCATAGGCATCTTACATATGTTTGCATGTAGGCAGGCAGCATCTTACATATGTTCCTGGAGGGTCAGCAGCTCTTACATATTTTCCTCACTTTTTGGTCACTGGCAAAGAATGAATACACTTCTCACTCATCAAAACAACCCATCCAAATGAAAGAATTCCTACATATTTTGTGGCGTGAGGGAATCAAAACCAAGTTTTTGCATAAACAACTTGTAAGTATTGCATAAAAACGCATTCAACTTTTGCGTATACCACATTTTACAATAACGAGAAAAATTCTGCTGCACAACAGGTTTTAGCTGACCTGCTGGTCAGCTTACTTGAACATAATTCTTAATACTTACTGAAGTTTTGCGCAGTGATTATCAATTTTCATTATTCTTCTTCTGAAGGTTGCCGCAGGCTGGCTCCATCTTGCTTCTCGATTCAATATTTTTTTACTAAACACATATCTTCACTCAACAATAACAACAGGGAGGAGGAACACGCTGCTGTTCTGATAGGCGAGCCGCCTGCGAGTGCATGCTCCCCAAGGGCAGGCTTGTGTCCTTTGCGGCCATTTCAGTCATATTTTTATAAACTGGTTATTGAGTTGCAGGTTTTTTATTATCTTTCTCCCACAAATGCTGATACTCCTTTACCGTTTCAGGGGGTACTGTTTTTAAGGGGTAGTGTCGCGAAAGCAGTCGATTTTGCGCGACTGTAAAACTTGTTCAGTAAAATGTTAGAAATTTGTTTTGCTTACATTTTAAAAATCTTTCTAAATTCTTTTGACATTTTAAAAAATCTTTCTAAGGAAAATTATTTTGCCAAGGTTTAGCAAAATTGTAATCCGCATCATCTACATTAGTTTGCAAATAATGTCTCTAAGTTTGGGAAAAATAACGAAAAAAAACCTATTCACATTCCATTTTTTAGTCACATTTATCAATTTTTCTGGTTAGTTTTTTTAACAGACTAACAGCACATATGTTGTAGTTTATGTACACAACATTTAGTGCAGATACCTGTAGCGGCTGTGGAGTAGTACTAGTTTGAACTGTGAAGGTGTACTTAAACTGTAAAATAGTAAAACAGCGATATAGTGAGCTATTAGTTTAAAAATGTAGACGCTTATTTTCAAATCGAAAGAAAAACAAACCTTCAATTTTTCTTTTATTTATCGCAAAAAATTGTGCGTCCACACATTATGTGTACTTCACAAGCTGGCCAATATTGATATCTGGCTTGATTTTTCGAAATTTTATGTCCCTATTGTGTGATGTCTGGCTTACTAATGACGATTAGTTCGAGATATTTGTCAATATTGATCATGCTATGTCGTTGCAGTAATTATTTCATACCATACAGCATTGGACTAGCTTCTCATTGAATGTACTACTTCAAAACAAAAAGCTTCTGATGACCCTTACGAAATAAATCACGCCACAATCTGAAGTTCTACGTATTAATGCCAATTACTTTCGTGTTTTGTCGGACGCACGGACATTTTTACGGCTATAAGCATGAATCGACCATAAATGCCTAACAAAACTTTCGGGATGTTAAGAATAAATCGTTGGTAGCGACAGGTTAACTTCCTTGAAGCAACTAAACTGATTTAGATTTACGAATGATTCACACTATTACTGCTACTTGTTTGCAGGACCAATAATCGTCATGAATAAAAACACCTAAATTTTGCATAAACATACTATTTGTTTACCCTAGGATAATATGCTCGGTGAGACCTGCTATACATTATTAGCTATTAGTTATTTAATTCCATTTGAGTACACTATATACCCTTGACGTTATAGCCATCAAAAATAGCCATTCCTTTTAGCGCAGTTTGCTCGATACTTTTGAATATCAGCGACACCTTCACAGTCCAGACTATTATTTCTCTATCTTTTGCTTTTAAAAAACAACACAACAAAGCAAGGCTCCCAGCAGACAAACTCAAACAACACCGTCACAAAATCCGCTCCAACAAGTGCTAGCTTCACAGCCGCTACTGGTATCTGCACTAATGTTTGTGCATAGACTTCAACTTGATTTGTTAGCGCTTTCGGGCTGCTGTTGCTTTCCTGTGCTTGTTGGTGGGACTCTCGTGGTGGCAACAAACATTTGGCTGGAATGATGAAATTCTAGCGCTCTGTTGCGTGGATTAGACGTCAAAGTAAAGATCGTTGATAATGTGACTAACAAACGTGACTGTGAACAGGTTTTTCTTCGTATGGAATTGGATGTAGTAGTGGGTGTGGCGGCAACAATTATCAATAGGTCTTGTCCGACTTTGAACCATTGAAAGTCCATTCTTTTATCTCAGCAATCGAGCAATCTTCATTCTATCGCTAACCCTAAATAGCAACTCCTAGCGCCAGACTAGGCTTCCGGGTTGGACCACAACGGTTTTGCATTTGCCGCCAGTAACATAATCCTAGTGTGAATATGCTTTCAATTTCCATAAATGATTTTGCGAACCGGACAATAATTGCCTTAGTAAGATTTTCAAAATGTAGAAAGAAGATTGCTGAACAGGAAGTAAACCGTCGCTACCCACCGATTATTTAACATTCGGAAATTTTTTAGCTATGGGGCAATACATTTATGCACACCTAGTCATTCAGCCGACAAAACTCAAAAAATCACAATAGGTATAAGTTTCAGAATGGCATCATATTTTCTAGAGGAGTCAAACACTGTTTTGCAGCAGGTTCTCAATGAGAAGCTAGTCGCGCAAAATCACTGCTTATGGGTATCTACACTACTGCCAGACATCACACTGCCGAGGTGAATATCAGTATGGACTAATCATCATTAGTGGCCCAGAAACATCACACAATACCTGCGACTCATAAACATTATAAAAATCATGACTGAAATGTGGGGTAATTTGTGAAGTGCGCGTAATGTGTGGACGCAGCAATTTTTTGGACAAATAAGAAAAAAGAAAATTGAAGGTTTGTTTTTCTTTTGATTTTGAAATCATCGTCTCCTGGTTATTTTAAGAATTTATCATTATTGCTTTTTCTATTTTACAGTTTAAGTACACCTTCACCGTTCGAACTAGTATTACTCCAGCGCGCCGCTACTGTAGTCTGCACTAATTTTTGCATAAACTACAACATATGTGCTGCTAGTCTGTCTAAACTAACCAAAAAAAATAAATGAATAAAAAATGGAAGGAATAGTTTTAGTTATTTTCGATTTTAAACATATCAGACTATGTATACACTGCACCATTTTGCTGCCTTGGCAATATTATTTGCCGTTTAGTAAGCTTTTTCAAATATGTAACTAGAACGATTTCTCAAAAGATTAACTGATCAAGTTTTCCAGCGCAAAATACTCTTTAACAACACACCTAAAACAGTAAATTCTAGATTTTAAAAAAAAAAAACACAACCAAATAAAAAAAAACAAACCAAAACCACCCAAAAACCCCAACAACCAGAAAAGTAAAAAAATATTGATCGAGAAGCAATGATAATTTAAACAAGCCCAACCTGCGGCAAAACCTTCAGTAAGTATTAAGAATTATGTTCAAGTAAGCTGACCAGCAGGTCAGCTAAAACCTGTTGTGCAGCAGATAATTATGTTATTGTAAAATGTGTATGCAAAAGTTGAATGCGTTTTTATGCAATCTTACAATAAGTTGTTTATGCAAAAACTGGCAGTAGTTTTATTATCTTACAACAAATCATGTAGGAAAGGGTTGTTTTGATGAGTGAAGTGTATTCATTCTTTCATGACCACAAAAATGACTACAGTTCGCAGGAAACATATGTAAGATGCTGCCTGCCAACACAATTATCTGGTCAAATGTTGGTACTATCAGCAATGTGACACACGCGCACTATGTGACACACATGAACTAAACAAACGCACATTGACATTTTTTTTCCAGCTTACAGTGTAACTTTTGCACTAGACAATGATGTGACGCTCGCGCAGTAGCTCTAATATGCAAAGCAAACTAACGCACAGACGTACATTGCACTACAAGCCCAGTGTATTCCACCAGAAATCAAAATTAAAGAACTGTTGTGCGGTGGCACAACAAGAACAAGCCCAATTTTCGGCAAAAACATTCGTAAGAAAAAAGTTGTAATTTTCAAGTACATTGGGCAGAGGCCATCGTAAACCTGTTGGGACAGCTAACCTGTAGTTTTTGATGCACACGTACTAAACCTGTCTGTAATCAGCAACTGCAAAACCTTCAGAATTTGTTCAATAGGCATGTATGTCGTTAACATTTTATCTGCAAAAATTCCAAAACTGTGTTCAATGTCGTAACATAGGCACCTTATGGAATAAATTTTAGTAGGCACTCTTAGCTATAAACTACAAGACCGCAGAATGGTGTAGTGGTTTAGCCGTTGTACTCATACGCCGAAGGCTGTTGGATCGATTCCGGGGAAGTAACTTTTTGTAATCTTTTTCACCATGCCTGTGTAACGGAGAAATTGCAACGGCAGTTCATTAACAGAAGCAAGCCAGCAAGGTTAAATATGTAGGTAGAAAGAACGGTGCAGTTTGACGGAGGCGAACGGTAAAACAAACTGCGCTCGTTAGCACTTTTACTTTAGCAGCTCAATAAGATTACAAAATATAAATTAAAGACCTGTTGGGCTGTGGCTCAACTGGAAAAAATTAAAGACCTGTTGGGCTGTGGCCCAACAGGAAAAAACTAAAAATTCCAGTCAAAATTAAAATTGTGAAGTCAAACTAAAATTCAGTTTTTCAAGTCAATTTGTAATTTTAAAATAAGGCATAACATTTAAAGTGCCATTCTAAATTTTAGTAAAAAATGCAGTTTAAATGTTGAATTTAGGCTCAAAATGTGAGAAACCAACAACCAACATTTGAATTTTACTCAAAAGTTAAAAAGTTGAATTTTTGTAGTAAAATAATTGGTTTTTAAGCTTGAAGACAAAGTGTGTCAGTAGGACATCGTGCCATTTTAGTTTTAACTGATATTTTAAGGTATAAGATTTCAAATTTTGCGTTCAAAATTTCTAAATCCTACTTTTAAAACCCTTTCAAAGTTCGGTTTTACACAAAAATCAGCTTAAATCTTTGTTTCAACTTAAATTTTAGGAGGATTTAGGTTGGCACAATGTCCGCACAGCTTTGAAAACCTAAATGTATTGTATTTTGAATAAAAATTTAAAAACTCAACTTTTAAAAAAAGTCGAAAGTAGGTTTTAGGATTTTTGAACCCAAAATCCTAAATTTAGAAATCCAACTTTGAACGTATGTAGATATTTTATTTTATCCCGCTGTCATAATCATAAACAGTTTCGCTCCATGACAAGAGTACGGTATGGTGACTCACTGGCTCACTAGCAAGAGCACGTAATCTTAATGTTTTGGCTCACTTTCTGTCAGTGGGACATCGTGCCATTCTACTTTCAACTGATATTTTAAAGTAGGAAGTAGGATTTTGGCTTGAATTCCTAAATCCAACTTCCTACTTCCTACTTTTCAGTCAAAGTTAAAAGTTGGTTTTAGAAAGTACGAAAATTATTTTTTGAACTCTGCGGACATCGTGCCAACTTAAATCTTATATAGAAAAGTGAATTTTAAAATCAAATTTAAACAAATATTATGTTTAAAACCAACTTCTAACTGGTTTTGAAAGCTGGTTTTAGGGTTTTAGGATAAAAAATCCAAAATCCTACTTTTGACTTTCAAATCGGTGAAAATCTTTACAACAAAAAAAGAGAAAGTTGTCAGTGGGACATGGTGTCATTTTAGTTTTAACTGATATTTTAAGGTAGGATTTCAAATTCTGCGTTCAAAATTTCTGAAATTTACTTTTAAAACCTTTTCAAAAGTCGGTTTTAGCCAAAAACTAGCTTAAATCTTAATTTCAACTTAAATTTTAGTAGGATTTAGGTTGGCACGATGTCCGCACAGCTTTTAAAACCTAAACGTATTGCATTTTGAATAAAAAATTAAAAACTGTACTTTGAAAAAAAGTTAAAAGTAGGTTTTAGGATTTTTGAACCCAAAATCCTAAATTTCTAAATCCAACTTTGAAACGTATGTAGTTAAACGGGTATTTTATTTTATCCCGCTGTCATAATCATAAACAGTCTCGCTCCACGACAAGAGTACGGTATCGTGACTTACTGGCTCACTAGCAAGAGAACGTAATCGTGATGTTTTGGCTCACTTTCCCTCTTTCTGTGTCGCGAAAATTTTCATCAACTCAAAGTCAAAAAGTAGGATTTTCGCATATTTTATCCTAAAACCCCTAAACCAACTTTCAAAACAAGTTAGAAGTTGGTTTTAGACATAATATTTGTTTAATTTGATTTTGAAAATTCATTTTTTCTAGAAGATTGAAGTTGGCACGATGTCCGCAGAGTTCAAAAAATAATTTTGTACTTTCTAAAACCAACTTTTCCAACTTTGACTGAAAAAGAGGAAGTAGGAAGTTGGATTTAGGAATTCAAGCCAAAATCCTACTTCTTACTTTAAAATATCAGTTGAAAGTAGAATGGCACGATGTCCCACTGACAGAAAGTGAGCCAAAACATTAAGATTACGTGCTCTTGCTAGTGAGCCAGTGAGTCACCATACCGTACTCTTGTCATGGAGCGAAACTGTTTATGATTATGACAGCGGGATAAAATAAAATATCTACATACGTTCAAAGTTTGGATTTCTGGAAAATTAGGATTTTGGGTTCAAAAATCCTAAAACCTACTTTCGACTTTTTTTCAAAAGTTTAGTTTTTAAATTTTTATTCAAAATACAATATATTCAGGTTTTAAAAGCTGTGCGACATTGTGCCAACCTAAATCCTCCTAGAAATTTTAGTTGAAACAAAGATTTAAGCTGATTTTTGTGTAAAACCGAACTTTGAAAAGGTTTTAAAAGTAGGATTTAGAAATTTTGAACGCAAAATTTGAAATCCTACCTTAAAATATCAGTTAAAACTAAAATGGCACGATGTCCCACTGACACACTTTGTCTTCCAGCTTAAAAACCAATTATTTTACTACGAAAATTCAACTTTTTAACTTTTGAGTAAAATTCAAATGTTGGTTGTTGGTTTCTCACATTTTGAGCCTAAATTCAACATTTAAACTGCATTTTTTACTAAAATTTAGAATGGCACTTTAAATGTTATGCCTTATTTTAAAATTACAAATTGACTTGAAAAACTGAATTTTAGTTTGACTTCACAATTTTAATTTTGACTGGAATTTTTAGTTTTTTCCTGTTGGGCCACAGCCCAACAGGTCTTTAATTTTTTCCTGTTGGGCCACAGCCCAACAGGTCTTAAATTTTGATTTTGTAATCTTGAAGCGGGGTTGACACGAATCCAATTTTCACCGGCAACTAGGCTTTCACGCAATCTTCAAGCAACCTGCAAATTGCGTGAAAATACACTGTTACACGAAGCAATTTTTACGCAATGAGAACACAATTTTCAAGCAACTAGTTGCGTGCAATTTTCACGCAACTACCAGATTAAAATACAGTGATTTTGAACGCCCGCTCAAACGTGAAGGCTCAGATTTTGCTTATTTTTAAAAAAACTATAAAATTTTTAATTTTTAGGTCGAAGTTGGTTAGTTGAACGCGTATGGTATAAATTTTGCCGCCCCGGACCATGAAAAAAAACAACGAAAAAAGTGACCCTTACGTAAAATTTCAGTTGAAAAAAATTTCGGGCCCCATTCCCCCCCTCCCTGGCTGCTACGCCCTTGTTAGGATGTCGCGTGCGTTAGTGAAAAACAACAGGCGCATTAGAATGTATGTATATATTTGTTGTACTACCGAACTGTGCTCTCAACTATCCACGTGACTGCCAGCCGAAATTTGATTGGTAGTTGCGTGAAAATTGTTTGTGGCAGTCGCGCAGAGATCGACTGCTAAATTTTAGTTGCGTCAAAATTGTTTGAAAATTGCGTGAAAATTGCTTCTGAATTTTTGCTCGTTTACAGGAAGCAATTTTCACGCAACTGTAGTTGCTTGAAAATTGCGTGAAAAAAATTGCGTGGAAATTGCGTGAAAATTGCCTTCGTGTAAACCCGGCTTTATTAGTGCGCTGCTAACGCTAAAGTGCTCACGTGCGGAGTTTGTTTTACACGTTACGCCTCCGTTCAAACTTGCACGCCGTCTTCCTACATATTTAACCTTGCTGGCTTGCTTCTGTTAATGAACTGCCGTTGCAATTTCTGCCGTTACACAGGCATGGTGAAAAAGATTACAAAAAGTTTCTTCCCCGGAATCGATCCAACAGCCTTCGGCGTATGAGTACAACGGCTAAACCACTACACCATTCTGCGGTCTTGTAGTTTATAGCTAAGAGTGCCTACTAAAATTTATTCCATAAGGTGCCTATGTTACGACATTGAACACAGTTTTGGAATTTTTGCAGATAAAATGTTAACGACATACATGCCTATTGAACAAATTCTGAAGGTTTTGCAGTCTGATTAGCAGACAGGTTTAGTACGTGTGCATCAAAAACTACAGGTTAGCTGTCCCAACAGGTTTACGATGGCCTCTGGCCAATGTACTTGAAAATTACAACTTTTTTCTTACTGAATGTTTTTGCCGAAAATTGGGCTTGTTCTTGTTGTGCCACAGCACAACAGGTCTCTAATTTTGATTTCTGGTGGAATACACTGGGCTTGTAGTGCAATGTACGTCTGTGCGTTAGTTTGCTTTGCATATTAGAGCTACTGCGCGAGCGTCACATCATTGTCTAGTGCAAAAGTTACACTGTAAGCTGGAAAAATGTCAATGTGCGTTTGTTTAGTTCATGTGTGTCACATAGTGCGCGTGTGTCACATTGCTGATAGTACCAACATTTGACCAGATAATTGTGTTGGCAGGCAGCATCTTACATATGTTTCCTGCGAACTGTAGTCATTTTTGTGGTCATGAAAGAATGAATACACTTCTCACTCATCAAAACAACCCATTCCTACATAATTTGTTGTAAGATAATTAAAACTACTGCCAGTTTTTGCATAAACAACTTATTGTAAGATTGCATAAAAACGCATTCAACTTTTGCATACACATTTTACAATAAGATAATTATCTGCTGCACAACAGGTTTTAGCTGACCTGCTGGTCAGCTTACTTGAACATAATTCTTAATACTTACTGAAGGTTTTGCCGCAGGTTGGGCTTGTTTAAATTATCATTGCTTCTCGATCAATATTTTTTTACTAAACACATATCTTCACTCAACAATACAAACAGGCGATAGCAAGCTGCTGTTCTGATAGGCAAGCCGCCTGTGCAGTGCATGTGCTCCAATCGGCACGCTGGCGTCCTTTGCGGCCATTTCAGTCATATTTTTATAATGGTTATTGAGTTGCAGGTTTTTTATTATTTTTCTCCCACAAATGCTGATACTCTTTACTGTTTTAAGGGGGTAGTGTCGCGAAAGCAGTCGATTTTGCGCGACTGTAAAACTTGTTCAGTAAAATGTTAGAAATTGTTCTTTCTACATTTTAAAAATCTTTCTAAAGGCAAATTATTTTGCCAAGGTTCAGCAAAATTGGTGCAGCATATACATAGTTTGCAATAATGTCTCAAAGTCGGAAAAATAACGAAAAAAAACCTATTCACATTCCATTTTTTAGTCACATTTATCAATTTTTCTGGTTAGTTTTTTTACACAGACTAACAGCACATATGTTGTAGTTTATGCACACAACATTTAGTGCAGATACCTGTAGCGGCTGTGGAGTAATACTAGTTTGAACTGTGAAGGTGTACTTAAACTGTAAAATAGTAACAGCAATAATGATAAATTCTGAAAAATGTAGACGCTTATTTTCAAATCAAAAGAAAAACAAACCTTCAATTTTCTTTTTTCTTATTTGTCGCAAAAAATTGTGCGTCCACACATTATGTGTACTTCACAAGCTGGCCAATCTGATATCTGGCTTGATTTTTCGAAATTTTATGTCCCTATTGTGTGATGTCTGGCTTACTAATGACGATTAGTCCAAGATATTTGTCAATATTGATAGTGTGATGTCTGGCAGTAATTATTTGATACCATACAGCATTGGACTAGCTTCTCATTGAATGTACTACTTCAAAACAAAAAGTTATGATGACCCTTACGAAATAATCACGCCACAATCTGAAGTTATACACTATTAGTGCAATTATTTCGTAGTTTTGTCGGCTGAACGGACATACGGCTATAAGCATGAATCGACCATAATGCCAAACAAAAAACTTTCCGAATGTTAAAAATAAATCGGTGGGTAGCGACAGGTTTAACTTCCTTTGAAGCAACTTTTTCAAACTGATTTAGATTCTACCGAATGATTCACACTAAAAATTACTGCTACTGGTGCAAACCGCAAGTCTGGTCGTGGCCATGGATGAGAACGCCTTAAATTTTGCATAAAATTGCTGCTTGTTCTGCCCTAGGATAATATGCTCGGTGAGACCTGCTATACATTCTTAGCAATAGGTTATTTAAGTTTGCATTCAGTTGACACTTTCTTTATATCCTTGACGTTATCACCATGAAAATGGCGTTGCTTTTTAGCGCAGTTTGCTCGATACTTTTGAATATCAGCGAGACATTCTCCCGAGAGTATTGTTTGTCGTATCTTTTGCTTTTGTAAAAAACAGTACACAACAATAGCAATGGCTCCCAGCATGACTAAACTCAAAACGACTCCTATCGTTATGCTTACAATTAATCCGCTCCGACGAGCTGTGCTAGCTGTCACAGCGATACTGGCGGTAGGGCTTAAATTTGAAGTTGATTTGTTAGCGCTTTCGGGAACTGCTATTGCTATTCCTGTGCTTGTTGGTGTCAAACTATCTCGTGGTGGCACCAAACATTTGGCTGGAATGATGAAATGTAGCGTTTTGTTGCGTGGATTAGTCGTCGAGAAAAAGTCAAAAATCGGTTGCTGTGGCACAAACGTGACTGTGCAGGTTGCGGCTATGGAATTCAATGTGTCATAAGTGGGGATGGCAACGCAACCAGTTGTTGGATCGGCTTGAACCGCTGAACCATTCAAAGTCCAGTTCGTTTGGTATCTCAGCAATCGAGCAATCTTTTTCAGTCTATGGCTGACCTCAATTTCACAGCAGACTTCCTTAGCGCCAGACTGGTCACAGCGTTCCAGATTCAACCTTTCACGACCAGTATTCACCAAGGGTACAACCTTGACAATATCGTTTGTGTATGGCACAATGTAAAATCGAACATGATATTCATAAAATCCAGGTTCAGAAACGGAACATTGTAATTGTACAATATCTGTACTAATATTTCGTGCGTTAAAAAAATTTAGACGAAATGCAGAATATGAGATTCTGTTCAACTGTAAAACAGACTTTGGAGCTGTTCGACACTCTAGGCTAGCTGGAACAAGTTTGGATTTCAAAAAACCACCGTAAACAAACTTTCTAAGCTAGACCCAGAAAGAAAACTTGTTCAAAGTGGACGGTGCGGTTAATGTAGCTTCCAAGGGCGACTGTTAAATTACTAAAACACCTGCCGGGCACAGGAATAGGATCTTTATCCAAATACAGGGCGTGCCAACCCTCTGAAATTATCTGATAAGATCGACAAAAAGAATCAGTCACTATTGAGTGGTTTCTGGCAATGCTATGGTAGTTATTGGCCAAATGAGTGAGCTGTGAGTTGGCTTTGGCAAAAGCACAACAGTCTATCTCTTTTCGCAGAGGACAGAGGATTGGCGCCATCTGTCGCAGTAGCACTTTCAAACCGACAAACACTTCTCCCGGAGCAGAATTTTATCACCGAATCATTTTCTGAACTAAAATCAGCAAGGAGCGGCGGGGATGTACGTAACAACATCTATATTGCAGGCGATTCTTCACCACTTGGACAAACAGCGCACCACAACTTCACGCCAATTAAAAAAGTTATACTGGTTCAATCTGGAACAAGAGCATTGTGATTTGCAGGGGCATTTATCGATCTCATTGGCCAGTTTGGCGACACATATACGCTAGATTTTATCCCAATTGTTACTGTCAACATTCAATTGGAGTGGAAAACGGTACAATATCAAAATCCCATTCTGAATGAAGAAAGTGTTTCTGAACCGCAAGTCTGGCAAAATCATTGACAAAGTGGAACTTCGTTAAATACACATAAAACAATGCACCAGCAAATTCAATATAACGACCTCTGTACATATCTCGGCTATTAACGCTGAATCAGTAATCCGCAGTACGATTTAGTGGTTGAACATTTACACTGTAATAAAATCACACTCTAGGTTCAGAACACTAACAGCACGTATCAAATCCTGAGAACAGCTGTACAAAGTAAGGCGATCAAGTTAAGCAGTAATTTTTGTCGTTTGTTTTCCACTTGACCGTTAAGCCCGGTTCATACTCGTCCTTAAGGACTGTCCCTGTCCTTTAGGTCTGTCTCTGTCCTCATAAAAGATTGATTCATACTTCCGAAGTGTCCTTTTCTTTTTCCGTGTCCCTAAGCTGCGATTGATTCATACTTGTCCCTAAGCAGCTCAGGGGAATGTCCTTAAGCAGCCATAAGGACTGTCCCTATGTCCCTAAGCAATGTTGAGCAATGTTCTACTTTTTCCCTGTCACTAAGCAACTCGGCCAATCAAAATACGGCAGTTACTACATATGACACGAAGAACAGCCAATCATGGACGAACTCGACTACTAGTGAAAGAATGTCGTGGGCTTGTGTTGCGGTAATTATTCCATCGTTATTTTTGGGTTATTTAACACATTTTTGCGTGAAAAATACTTGGTTTTCAATTTTTATACCAACCTGAAATATACTAAAAGTTTATAAAGATGTTTTAGAGCTCAAATTTACATGGCCTGGTAGTCAAGTGGTTAAGATTTTTGCTCCTCAAACTATGGATCAGAGTACGAATCCCATATTCGAAATTTTGTCTTTTCTTTTTTTTCAGCCTACAAATAGGTTTGATAACTTTTTCAAGGTACTTTAAACAAAACGCATTTTATCCAACAAATAGGTTTGATAACTTTTTCAAGGTACTTTAAACAAAACGCATTTTATCCAATGACGTTTAAGCATTAGTTCATGTGAGAAAGACTATTTCCTTGTCCTCAAGGAGTAGCCTATGAATCAATCACCTCTAAGGACAGAGACAAGGACATTCCCTTCTAGACCTTAGGGACATTTCTTAAAGACAGGGACAAAGCATGAGGACACAGGGACAAGGACGCCTGAGGGACAGGGACAAGGACAGCGCTTAAAGACAGGAACAACGCTTAGGGACGAGTATGAACCAGGCTTTAGGGGGCAAATCGAGATTTTTTTTACTATTTTACAGATATTAATCTTTTAATTTAACCTACCTAAAACTGCAAGGATTGCCA
>JASANF010011279.1:0-32274 GCA_030248245.1 Trissonchulus sp. WLG1_4
CGGACACTTTTGCCACTCAAAACTGTCCCCCCGGACACTTTTGAATAGTCAAAATTGTCCCCCGGACACTTTTGCCTAGTCAAAAGTGTCCCCCCGGACACTTTTGCCTGATTAAATGTGTCCCCCCGGACATTTTTTCCTAGTCAAAATTGTCCCCCGGACATTTTTGCCTAGTCAAAATTGTCGCCCGGTCACTTTTAACTAGGCAAAAGTGTCTTCCGGACAGTTTTGACTAGGCAAAAGTGTCCGGGGGGACACTTTTATCTAGGCAAAAGTGTCCTACCTCGGGCAAAGTGTCCCGTTAGTTATTTTACGCTTAGCTGCTCATTCAAAAGCGTGTTTCGAAACGGTTAGTGCTCACTAGTTTACACGCAGCTCTCAGTTTTTTTGCCACAAGTTTCGATTTTTTTCAATGCACTATATACTTCAAATCAAATCAACTGTTACTTGATGCTGTATTAGCTGGGAGAAATCTGATTGAATTTTTGAGTTGACTTATAAATAAGAAAACTTGCGCGAAAATAAACATTATTTAATCAAAATAATAACCAGCAAATAATAGATAGCAGGACGTTTCGGTAATAGCTATTACCATCTGCAGCTACGCAAAGAAAGCAAGAAAATTTGCCTAAAATATACAAAAAAATAGCAAAAGAAATGATTTGACTTGTTATGGTCTGTAAAAATATTTTTGCTTGAATATACACAGGTACATTATATATAGTATATACATATATATTATGCAAATTTACATAGTTTTGATTAGTTCTGTTCAGTAGATTTCACGATCAGATCGGGTCGAGTCTGGTCGGGTTGGGTCTCGGGCCTGGTTGAGATTTCCCGACCCGCGGGTTGAGCGGGTCAGCTCGGGTCAAAACTTTGTGTATAAATCCTAGATTTTGACGCAAAATTTTGCCATTTTGACCATTTCATAAGCTGATAGATTCTGGCAGAATTACTACTAGACTGGACATTTGCGGAGCGTATATCCTACAAATCACGAAAAACTAATAACAGAAAATTGACAAAAAATTTTGTGTTTGAGAATTTGTATAGCAGCTTGACGATAAGTCGGGTTAGTTCGGGTCGGGTTGGGTCGGGTAGAGTTGGAATCTATCTCGGGTCGGGTCTAAAAATGACGACCCGTTGCGAACTCTACTGTGCAGTTTGAATTGGAGGAACGAACAGCCGGACAAGTTGACCGGCAGAGCAGTTTAGCCTTTAGTGCGTTCAGCCGCATATTCGCATGCTCTTGGGCCGTATGTCAGTTTATTCTAACTAAACGTCACTGTTTCAATCTATTTGTGATGCCATAGCCATACTGAAGTATGAAACACTATTAAGGTTAAATAGTTAGTTACGTATATTGTTAAAAGTTGTTTAAAGCATTTAAAGTTAAAAGCCAGGTATTTTTAGAATGTGTTTAGGTTTTGAGAATTAGCTTTTTTGCTAGTTTGCGGTTCCGTTGTACACAAAAAATGCAAGGGGGACACTTTTGCCCAAGTAGGACACTTTTGCCTAGGCAAAAGTGTCCGAAGGGACAGGAGGACACTTTTGTCCGTGACACCGGAACTGAGCCGTGAAGTTATGTCTTATAAATGAATTTTAATTCTATAAATTAGTTTAAAGGGTATTTTATCACTGCTTAATTTCATTTGATATTATGAGTTGAAGGGGGATTGGAGTCTGAGTCTAAAACGAAAGTTTAAGTCAGTGTGGGGGGCAAAAGCGGAAACCAGTTTGGTAAAAGACAACATAAACACCGAATCCAGAATCATGGGATCATACTTATTCCTGCTAAAAATTATTTCTAGCCATATCTATGGCCAAGTTCACACAAGGTAAAAATCCTTGTTTCATCTTTTATGGCAGCTCCATTTTTTGGGGTCACGTGACTCAGCCCACATGCTCGTAGGGGATTGGAAGAAGTGAAAAAAGTTGCGTCAAGTTTTGCAACCTAAAAATGGATGCTCACTATTGGCTGCCCGTTAGTTAGCGCCTGTTTCATACAATCACAGACAGCCAGTTACGTCACATTGATATATGAAATAAAGTCATATTATGTATGAGTAGGAACTATTGGGTTTCAAATAAAAAGCATGCTCTGTAGATAATTACTTCAAATGATACCAATGGGGTGCAATTATCTTCTATGATAGTCACATTGATCAAAGTATTTCATTAAAATTTTTATTATATTCGTCAACGAGAGCATATATTTACATTTAGCTCGAAAATGACTTGGAATTTTACTTTTTTTAAAGAACGTTTTTTAGCGTTCATGCTGAACGAAAAGTTCGTTTAGTGTTTTTGGCAAAAAAATGTAATTTTTCCTGACAATTTATACAAATGCATCAATAATCCTTTCTTTAGCGGCTGTGTTAGACTGTACTAAAGCTTGAGTAGATTTCAAACCTTGCTAGTTTTCACTCTTCTTGAGATTTTATGAAAAAAGGAATTTTAGGTATACCCACACTTGACTCACTTTATCATTGAAGACATCTACTTAGGTTTCCGCAAAATCTCCTTTTGCTGGCCATACTCAGTGCTTTGTTAGAATATTTGTGAGAGTGCCTTTTAGACTGCTGGCAGCACTGGGAGGCAGGACCGGATAAGTTCCCAATTGTAGCCGGTTGGACGGTTTTGGTTGAGAAGACGTGCTGGGCAGGACTTGGAGGTAGCTTGAGCGTCGCTGAGGGTTACTTGTGACTGACTATGGGCACTTACGGGCTCCATGTCCGAAAGCTCCACAGATTAAAAGCATCTGCCCTGGTAATACACACTGGAATATCAAGTGCACCGCTAATTTTTTAAGGGTTAAGGGACCCCTCGGCTGAAAGGGCTGTAATCAGATCCTTGCAGCACTGGTGGACTGTTAACGGGCCTTGAAGCAGACCAGCTTGATGGCATTTTCAAGCTATTTTCTTGTTTCTGCCGTCAGGTGCTTGGCAGTCCCGCCATTATCCATCGCTTTTGCGATATCCCATCCGTAGGATTCGGAGATTAAGATCAGCTGCTGTTTTTTTTCCAAGACAGAGACAACTCTTTTTACGGCTGTGGTAACCGACGGGCTTGACGCTTCCGCGACTTGGTTGTGTTGGCGTTGGCAAGGCCTTCCGATAAGGTCTTGATCACCAATCAATTGACTTCATATTGGCTGAAACGCAACACGTACAACACAGCAAGGGACGTACTAAAAAGTAATAACTTATCTATTGCCTATTATCATGCCTACCCAGTTGTTAAATCTTGGTTCGAGAATAAGCTTGGTATTCTCGAACTTTGGTTGTGTAATAAAATTCTTCAGCTATTTCCGAGTTATTTTTCAACTAATTCTGAGCTATTCCATAACTTCATGTTCTCTGTTTATATTAGATTAACACTTTACTCAGGTAAAGTATCTCTTGTTAAAAAACTGCACGGTCCAATACAGAGGCAAATGGTCGCCTGCTAGCCATATGCGCTGTATAGTAAGTGCTCAATTAGTACACGACTGAATCGCAACAAAAACCTGAGTCGAATGATCCAAATGACTTAATTCATGGAAACTAATTCGCATAATTGGTCCACGTTGAAACACGTGAACCAACTATCGATATTACAGGAATTTAATTGTTTGTTAACTTTATCGAGAAGCAGGTCCAAGTTGATCACTTTACATGAGTTTTTATTTTTTCAACTTTTGGCTGAAACCGCCGCCGCCGTAAGACAAACGCACTCACAAAAGAGTGAGTTTTTTGTTAGTTTTTTCTGTTAATTTCCAATAAAACTGCAACAGGAAGAAACAAATAAGGTGTTTTTCACTTTCCAGCCGTATAGGGTTGTTTTTAAGGCAGTAAATTTTTTGCACAACAAACCCTTAACGCACTTGGTATACTAAACAAGCATGAGTTCAGTGAGTCACGTGATTCACATATGTATACAGTTTTGAAGTTAATATTTTCTAAAAGTCTTAAATGATATAATGTCGACAAGTGATGATTTATGGCATCTTGAAACTTTTATTCTTGAAACTTCTTTAATTTTAGCCTACTTCACACGTATAACAACTGGAAAAACATTTGTTCAGTACTTACTAAAAGTATACAGCGGTTGAGATTCGGGTGCTCTGTGCTCCTAAAAAGGGCAGTGAACAACAGAAGACTAACGGTGTAAGAGAGCCATGACACAAAGGAACAAAAGGTTTATCGATAATTAATTATCGAGAATGCACCTAACTTACATAAAGGCGCCCAGATGGCGATTGGGACTTTGGAAACAACCAGAAACGAAAAAATAGATACATAAGAACAGTCTGAACTATCTCCTATCCTATCAGCCTATCTCCGGTGAACGAGCATGTGTTGAAGATAGGCCAGGCTTTGAG
The DNA here is from genome assembly GCA_030248245.1 of Trissonchulus sp. WLG1_4. Taxonomy (NCBI): domain Eukaryota; kingdom Metazoa; phylum Nematoda; class Enoplea; order Enoplida; family Ironidae; genus Trissonchulus; species Trissonchulus sp. WLG1_4. The sequence goes on from JASANF010011279.1 coordinate 4,367, forward strand.
GACTGAATTTTTGTTTGGGCTTAGGCTAAGGCTTTAGGCTTAGAAGTTTATATGATACAAGTCCGACCTAAGTTTTTTGGCTTGCTTGTGCAAAACCTGTCCTTAGCGCAACTTAGCCGGAACTGTTTGTGGCTTATTGAATAGTTCAACGCAGACATGTTGTTACAGTTTCATGCTGTCTGTTTATCATTTAATTACAAAACAGGTTATGTCGCTAGTACTGGACGTTAAAGACTTGATGACAGATTACATTACATTAAAATTTTAGAATGTTTTTTATAAGCACAATTAAAAAACTACCTCACAAGCGGAATTCATGTTTTAGGACTGCCTTATAAACTTGTGTTTACGAAGCACTGAATTAATAACTTTACATTACTGTATTTTTGAACAGTAGAATTAGAACGGAAGCTAGTTCTACAAAGTTTTGTATAATTATTACAACCTACAACCTATTACTGTACAGCGCTACAGGCAGGTGTTTTTAGACACGTTTCGTTACACTATTAAACTATAATTTGCAGCTCAGTGTTTTTCCACAGTTTGTTCAAAACTCAACCGCAAATTCCCGGTACTCTATGCAGCGGATCTTTTACCATTTGTGCGTTTTGACGAGTTTTATATGTTAAATGTGAATTTTAGTAAAGGATACTTTTTAATAAATTATACTTTATTTGAACTCCGACGGTAAATTAGAAGTATGTTTCACAGGCCGATTCATACTCGTCATTATTCTTAATGTCTCTTTCGTTTTGTACTTGAGCAATTCCAAGACAATTTCCGCCACAAATCCGTCATGTTATCACAAGTTCTGCGTCGTGCTACTTTGATAATTATCAGTGGCTCACTAGCCATAACATTGAACATCATTCGATACCAGAACCAACCCAGGTATCAACTGTCCGCTGTGGAAAACATCCAAACAACGTCATCTGTTGGCGTCTATGGTTATGTGGACAGAAAAGACGAAGACGTGCCAATGCCAACAACTGATTACGAGAAGTTTGTTGGGTTCGAAATTGTATCACATCTTTTGACTCCGAATAAGAACTTCTCTCCATTTCCTAAGGGAAAGCAATACAGACCATTTACCGATACAGCGTCTTCTGTTATGTTTTGCTGGATACCACAAAACTTGGACATTCAAGTATGAAACGTAGATATTTACTAATTACTATATACATATACCGTATATGTAGATATATGTATGTATGTAGATAGGAATAGATATACAGATATACTTAGATTGTACTTTCAAATTAATGTTGAGGCACGTTTTTACGGAAAAACCTCAGGGTTCTTTCGTATGCATCTGCAGCTACCGTTCATTCCGCCGGTAAGATACTGAAACAACGTTAGCCACCTACTACGTAGTAACAGATGAGTGAATTTTTAGTAATTTTGCCCGTTGAATGGACATATATACAGCTGTCAGTATGAATCGACCCTTAAACCTCGTTCATACTTGTCCTTGAGCTTGTTCCTATTATTTGGTCTGTTTTAAAAGCAGTTCTAAAAAATTGAGTCCAATTGACAGTGCACATTTATGGTATGTGGCTTATTGTTTAAAGATTCGTTCGGTGCGGTTCAGTTTTATTTTCCTTAAATCCTTAAAACTATTAACAAACAATATAATGATGGTTCATACAACAATGATACAGCTATGATTCTGCATTGTTTTATTTTATTTTTTGGATGAAAGCGCTGTTTTTGAGACACCATTATGGACACGACTACGAAGGAATGGAAAAGTGGGAAAAAATTACCAACCAGCAATTGGAAAACGATTCTGACTCATATCTTATTGTAAGGTTTGAGTTTAAAGTTTAGAAATTGAAATCTTACAAATTTATGAAATTACATAAAAAAGTGAATGCTGGACTGAAATAAAAATATGCATAGCTACATATGACATGATTCTGTTTTCACACTGCCTGCTGCAATATTTCACACAATGCAGTGTGCAGGCAAGTGTGCGTGTGCCCGCTGATGCGCCCGCTCATGCTCCCTCGTGTGAACAGGCCTTTAATTACCTTTCATGTTTGTCCTTGACTGAGGGCCAATACCTAAAGTGGATTAAACTGATTAGGTTAAAATTTGTTTGGTAATAACTCATAACATCGACTATAAGCTCATATAAAATTTTTTATAAATTATTTCAGCTGTCTGCTGATCACAACGGAAAACAGTGGAAGGACCCAAATTGGATAAAATGGGCAATTATCAGAGATCCAATAGATAGATTTGTAGCCGCCTATTTGGAAAAATGTTACGAAAAAAGGGAAAATCGAGATAAAAAAGATTGTTATGAATGCAATCCTGGTGACGTCGGGTAAATATTGAATAAAAGTAGAAAAAATAAATATATTAAGGTTAATTAAAGTTCTATTAAAGTTCTATATAAAGTTTATTAAAGTGCTACTAAAGCTTTATCTAGAAGGCAAAGTTAGAAATTCCGTTAAAGGTACAGTTAACAAACAGACAGTTTTGACATTATCATTTTATTTGAAAAAAAAATGAGAAAGGCTAATGCGTCAATTAACTCATTACTTAATTATTTCAATAATTATTTATCAATATTCATTAATTTCAGGTGCTTTGTTCTGAACAACCACAAAAGTATGAGAACAGCGTCACCGGACAGAAACTTTTGGGATTCTTTTTCAAGTTGGGATCATTTCTGGCCGCAGTTTTGGAATTGCGATTTCAAGTCCCATTTCTCACATTTTACCAATCTTTTTGTCTACAACGAAAGTCTGTCATTTATCATGGAACTGAGAGAGTCCTTTCTAAGCGTTGGCTGGTCACATAAACATTTCGATACCGGCTGGGGGCCGGAACTGGAAGACCCCTTCTTGACGGATTTTATCGCTGCTACTCCGAACCCCAATGCGACGAAAATTCGCGATCAACTTGATTATGACGTTAAGTTAATGGACTCACTGATTCAAACTTATTTAATTGATTATATTGTGTTTCAATTTCCCTTGCCAAAATCCATTCCGGGTTTATGTGATCCGCTGACAGTGCAGTTTGGAAACGTTTTTATGTGCCGTTTACATCAAGCTTATCTTCGCGAACCTCGTTCGCTCCCTCATTTTCTAATAAAAAACTGGTCTTGATAATGTTATGTTTGTGGCGTCCATACTCCATAGACACACATACTCCGAGGCACGCCTGCACACAATGGCATTTTAGTCCAATTTGAAAAATGCTTTTTATCAATTTCAAACTTTTTGGAAATGCGTCTAAGTTTGGACTACGTCAAACAGTGGAATAGATTGGAGACTTAGTAAGGCAGTTTTTGGAGACTTAGTCCATACTATATCCAAGCCCTTAGACTAACTCTCAGAATTCGTTCAGAATTCGTGCGTATTACGTGTAGAATTTTTCATTACGATGTTTTCAAAAATACTAATCGGCATGCATAATGGATGTCAGTCTTCAGTCTCAGTTATCCCTTGAAAATCAAGAACCCGTCAGCTAAGGCTAGACTGTGTTGTCAAAGTTGTTGTTTGGGCTAATTGTGACAACGCCAAAAGTTTTCAAAAAGGCCCACTCAGGGAAAAGGAAATTTGGGAAAACGCAGGTTTAAACCAAACTGGTTGTTGGACTAGTGAACAATGCAACAGGAAAAGAAACAATGCAACAAACAAAGACACAAAAACTATAAAAAGAAGTCAAGTTGTTGGTTTATCATGCAGAAAAATTCAGCAGAAAATTAAATAACGAACATATTCTACAGTAAGGTACATTTACTGTTGACGAACTAAAGTCTGACAAAAAAAAGATGCGCCACTTCCTTAATTTAGTGGCAGGACTTTTGCCACTACTTGCTGTACTCTTGATAGTAAAAATCTATTCTTTTCGTAACGAAATCACATGTTTCGTTTTCTCAAGTGGTGCAACTATTTTTATTCCGCCTGGGGCCTGTTGCTCAACTTTACAAGTCTTACAATTGTAACAATTGTAAGTGCAAAATCAGGTGATTCGTAATGAATTTATATGCTGAATTTGTAACGAATCACCTGGTTTTGCACTTACAATTGTAAGACTTGTAAAGTTGAGCAACAGGCCCCTGGAGGCGGAATTATTGGAATCAATTTGTAGTATGCTTTGTGTGTAATTTGATACGTAATCGCGCGTCAGCCCTATGCTTACCATGGGCCTTCTTTTTTTCTTGCCAATGGGGGCAGGAATAATGCAATTAAATGTCTTTATGAAATACTAGTCTTTAAATTGTACCTACGTACTTATCTACAAAACCAAAAATAAAAAATATTAAACCAAAATTTTTTTCGAATAACGCTTTAATGCATGTTAATTTCGCTTAATATTGTTTGTTGGTCCCCCCCCCCTGTCAATTCGTGATTGTCTGACTTTTGAGTAACACTCGCTAAATTGGCTGGCCAATCCAGCGTTATATGTTAATTAGTTTCCAGTGTTTAGCCAATCATTTATCAAAAATTTTCCATATGAGTCCACACAGCGAATCACAGTTCATAGGCGGAACTTTAATCAATAATGAACTATTATGCAAATTAGTTGACATATTCGTATATTGACTAATGAGTATTCTTACAATTGATATATGTCTGTATGGAGCTGAGAGTGTACTCTAACTCTGTGTATTTTTTGTATGCACTGCCAGAACGCAAATGAATGCACACAGAATGAAGACGTCAAACAGTTTTTTAATCAGAACATCGATTAAGCTAACTTTGGAAAGCGAAGTTATCTGTATTTATCCCAAACACGGCTAGTTTTAACACCAGTGATGCCCTTCTGTTGACTAAAAATGTAAAAGGCAAGAATAGAAGCCTTTGTGTTCCTGATTTTAAGTTGGTTAAGACTAAATAGTAACTTACATTTTGTAAATAGTCAGTGAGCCAGAATTTGCAGCTGCAATGTTTGTCTTTTTGCTGCTGCGCCACAGCGCAGCAGCTCATTTAGAATGAGTCTGGGTATCAAAGTGCACAATATGTGCTCTTGATACCCAGGCTGGTTTGCATGCGCCTAATGATGAAACTTTATTTTCATGTGTACATACATGCATATTGCATAATATGCAAATTAGTTGGTATTAGCGAACGTGCATACACATACACACACCCACATACACACATGAATACTTTGAGTTGTCTGCATATTACAATTATTGTGCAGTGTCAATCAGCAAGAACGAGGTAGGCTATGTGTAATACTGTAGTTTTTATCTTTAAATTGATTATTTCTCAGATTGAAAGTTCATCACCAAGTAAATTCTCTGATTAAAATTCAAACTCATTGGAACACAGTTTTTGAAAAAATTCAAACTCATCTGAATTATCACACCTGATATTTCTACTGTTACACTGCGGCCCCCGGTCTGTTATATACTCCGCGTGAGCTGGCGGGCTAATCTCAATATCCGTGACCGGTGCCTATCTGTGCCGGAAGGCGCGCAGTAAAACAACTTGACGCTAAGAGGCGTCGAAACTACAAGTCTAGAATTTGCTCAGCACTCAGGTTCGGGAACACTCTAAGTAATACCCCTACGGGCCCTAGTAACGCAAACGCAAAACCAAACGTTGGACCAGTACACGCAAACACAAAACTAAAACTAAGGCTTTATTGAAGGGCCGCAAATTGTAATTTATACAGTAGAACCAATTTCACAATGCAACAATAACAACTGTAGAGAACAGTAGGAATCCGACAATAGTGAAGTGCTAACTCTGAGACGTCGGTATTGTAGTCGTAACTATTTCGCGTAGAAAACTATAATTTGCCCCCCTGAAATTGAACCCACGACAGACTCTCACTTTCCCCTCAAGCCAACCGACTAGCTTGCATTGCACTCTTATTAATACTAATTCAAACTTTCTACTTTAGGTTCAGAACAGGTTTCCCCTTTTAGAACATAACTCGAAACACAATTAGAACGTAATTAAACTACTTTTTAGACTAAGTTTTGGTTCTTAAAATATCGCTGAAATATGTGTGATTTAGGGTCAATTGCGCGCTCAATATTATGACTACTAAACATGAGTACAAACTCAATGCCAAGCGGACATTAAAATGGCTAGGTCAACAAGGGTGGGACCCTGTATATACAACACTACACTTGATAAACTCTCATGTTGAAAGCTCATTTGAACATGTTCTTTAAACTTCAAAAAATCTCATTTTGATGAATATTAACTTACGACGCTCATGTAAATACGTTACCTTCACTAATTTAGATTAAAGTGAAATGAAATTTTATATACCAGTGCATTAATAGTCAACCTCAGCAACATTTGTTGCAAATTGAGTGTAGATTGTACACGGTTTTAATCATCTAAACAATATGTTAATTGTTATGGTAAGTACATCAGTGTTATAAATGAGAATTAGGGCCTATGAGACTCGGGGGCTGTGGTGTAGTGGTTAGCATGCTTGACTTCGAAGCAGGCGGCCCGGGTTCGATTCCCGGCGCCCCCATTTCTTTCATTCTTTCTAAATTGGGGCATCCTCTTTCTATTCAACATAGTGGCGACCGTGACATAGGACGGAGAGGATAGGGCCGGGTCCTCAGGACAGCCCTATCCCCGAACCGTCTTCGGAGGTGGGTTAGGAGCCCCATGCCCTGGGTTGAGGTTGGCACTTCAACCCTTACGGTACTCGTGCTGTGTGCAGTATGGATGTGTACATAGTATCTTTCTGATTGGTCCCTCGGTTATGGGTAATCCGAAAAACCCTCGTTTCGGTCAGGGGTGAACCGGAGAAAACCCTCGGTTGCGGTTAGGGGTAAACCGGAGAAAACCCTCGGTTTCGGTTAAGGGTTAGCCGGTTAAAACCCTCGGTATTGGTTGGGAATCGTTCTGGGTCGATCGAGAAACCCTGTGGTTGCGGGTGAGCCAGAAAACCCTGAGTGTGGTGTGATTGAAGAAGGTGTGAATGTGCTCCGCCCTTGAGGCATCGGGTTCGCCCCGGGAGCATGAGTATCGACCGAGTATCGTTGCAGGGTCGCAACGATGTTCGAAGGGGGGACCCTGTTATAAATGAGAATTAGGGCCTATGAGACTCGGGGGCTGTGGTGTAGTGGTTAGCATGCTTGACTTCGAAGCAGGCGGCCCGGGTTCGATTCCCGGCGCCCCCATTTCTTTCATTCTTTCTAAATTGGGGCATCCTCTTTCTATTCAACATAGTGGCGACCGTGACATAGGACGGAGAGGATAGGGCCGGGTCCTCAGGACAGCCCTATCCCCGAACCGTCTTCGGAGGTGGGTTAGGAGCCCCATGCCCTGGGTTGAGGTTGGCACTTCAACCCTTACGGTACTCGTGCTGTGTGCAGTATGGATGTGTACATAGTATCTTTCTGATTGGTCCCTCGGTTATGGGTAATCCGAAAAACCCTCGTTTCGGTCAGGGGTGAACCGGAGAAAACCCTCGGTTGCGGTTAGGGGTGAACCGGAGAAAACCCTCGGTTTCGGTTAAGGGTTAGCCGGTTAAAACCCTCGGTATTGGTTGGGAATCGTTCTGGGTCGATCGAGAAACCCTGTGGTTGCGGGTGAGCCAGAAAACCCTGAGTGTGGTGTGATTGAAGAAGGTGTGAATGTGCTCCGCCCTTGAGGCATCGGGTTCGCCCCGGGAGCATGAGTATCGACCGAGTATCGTTGCAGGGTCGCAACGATGTTCGAAGGGGGGACCCTGTTATAAATGAGAATTAGGGCCTATGAGACTCGGGGGCTGTGGTGTAGTGGTTAGCATGCTTGACTTCGAAGCAGGCGGCCCGGGTTCGATTCCCGGCGCCCCCATTTCTTTCATTCTTTCTAAATTGGGGCATCCTCTTTCTATTCAACATCAGCACACAATGCACGGAAAGCGCGCTCACATTTGTGTCAAACTTAATGCAATACAGGTAACATTGGTTTTATAGAATATGTACTGTTATTGTTGCGGAACTCACACATACAACTTCATACCAAGATCCGTTGCCGTTACTTTGTATGACCGTTTCATGAATGCTATTATGAGCTCGCTCATTTATCAAAAATTTAGCTGCGCAGCAGGTTTTTTAATTGGTTAACATATTAACTCGTGCCGTTTGTGTTTAGTTTCAGAACGCAGAACACCTTTTGCATACCACTTCTGCTTGTTCAAGTTAATATATACTTTCACGCCACTATATCGGAATTTGCTCCTTTTAGGAGCCCACTTGTTTGTCTAACTTTAATATATGGACCGCTGCTTCATGCACTATAAAATCAACATTACCAAAACAAGGTGTTATTAGTAAGAGCATTTCGAAATACTGCTAAGTCATTATTTAAAGACAAGAAAAAGACAAGAAAAAGAAGTCTTACATTTTCTTGAAGAAAAAGAAACAGAAAGAAATTTGAAAATTTTTCTTGGACAAAAAAAATTAAAAGAAAGAAATTGAAAGAAATTATAGACAGCCCTAATTCTTGTTATCACAATTTTACGAAACGTAATGGATAGTAGTCTGGAATGCTAGACTTACCCTACATAAACGATAAGTTAAGTAAATATGCCCTCCAAAACTTCGTTCGGGAATGGCTTAGGTGTCTAAACAATATTAAGCTTTCAGGGTCTTGTTATTTTATTCTAAGACTTTAATTATTTAATTATTTAAAGTTAATTTGTAATATTACTTTGAAGTGAACTCAGTGTGGACTTTAATTTTTTTACTATTTACATTTATTGAAGGTAGCGCTCAGCAACAAAAGTCATATTTGGCGCTCAGCTCATGCAATAAATAGCAATACCACTTTAATTGTATATCAAAGAGACATAAAAAAAACCTATTTACAATACAGTTCAGCACTTTAATGTGAATGTGTCGAATTTAGGACCATGTCGAATTTCCTATTCACACTAATTTTGTTTTTGACCTAGCTCAGCGAAACTTCAACCGATTTTGATGATATTGGTATCAATGGAAAGATCTCTCAAAAATCTAGACGTGATCGATCTTCGATTTTTTTATTTCTATTTTTGATTTTGAAAAAAATCGATTTTTTAAAAATCAGTTTGTTTGAGCGACTACAAAAAGTGCCGCGAGCCAAAATTTGAAAATCGAAAAACTTTCACGTCTGCATTTGTATTCTTTCTTTCATTGTGCAAATTTTCAACTCAATCGCAAACGGCAGCTGGGACCCAGGTCCAAAAAAAAGTAGTCGATTTCGCTACGCAAAAATGTAAGGTTTGCCCACACGTTTCACTTTTTCAAAAATTAGACCTTTCCTAGGACTGCATATTTCCGTTGAAAAAGTTACAAAAATCCATACTCAATTTTTTTAAGAAATTAAATCAAAAATTTGACATTTTCGAAGATTTATCAGCTTTGTAGGTTTTTCATTTTGGATTTGCTATTTTCACAGCTAAATAACTCAGCAAAACTTCAACGTATTCTTAACTTTAAAGCTAAGAAACCGCATATTTCAATGATATGAGTAATCATTTTATATGGAAACAAAATTTTTTAGCTACGGCTACAAAATTGTCCAAAAAATTAAAAAAAATTTTTATCACAATATGCACATCAAATGAAAGCTATTTTCATTTTGAACAACTTTCCTTCAAGACATTATTGTCAAAAATGTCGGTGAAAAAAATTAAACGCCAAAGTCCGTTCCCCTGAGCGCAACCTTAATTAAATTGAAACAACTTTCAGTATTCACTATTGTTAGTTTAATAAGTATTTATTATTTGGTACTAGTTACTCATTTAAAATAAATAGTTAAGTATAATTTAGAGTATATAAAAAGGAAGAGTGTTTTAAATTCTACGGGGGAGCCCCCTTATTTTAACTAGAAACTAGAAACAAGCTAAAAACTCAATTTGCTAGGCTTCATCAATCATTCTTTTTTCAAGTCGCGCGATTTTATTCACCAAGAAAAAAAAAAGAAAAAGAAAAAGACATTTTCAAAGAAAGAAAATAAAAAGAAAGAAATTTTTCAAGACAAGAAAAGAAAATTGTCTTTAAATAATGACATAGCTGTAGCGGATAAAATTTAAAACTTGAGACTTTTAATTTGTCACTAAATTACGATCCTTCTACTTTCAATAATTAATAGGATATAATTAATAGGATATAAACTATCCTAAGCATAATTATAAATATAATAATCCAGTTTTTAATGTAACAAACCCAGTTTCAATATACCAAACGAAAGCTCATAACCCGCTTATCATTTTTCGGTTAACTCCTAAGCTTAATTCTTTTTATGGAAATAAAGTTAATTTTTGGAACCAGTCCATAGTGTTGAATAAAACAAACAAAATAGCTTAAACTCATTTTAACTTACCATTGTCGTAATCCCCGTGGTGTAGTGGTTAGCATCGAGGCGGTTGAACCCTCTGGTCGCTGGTTCGAGTCCAGCCGGGGGTTTCTATTTTCAAATTTTTAACTTGGAATTTTTTGAACACAACGGAAGTATTTGAATTATATACTTACGGACTTAACCCTTTAATTCCCAGAGCTGCCATTTGGCACATCACGTGATGAATACCCAATCGGGGGCCATAAAACTTGATTTGTTCATTCTATTCAGCTGAACTGCAAATTGTTTTTTCAGAAAGCTTAGATCTTTATATTTAGTGGCCAAACTTTGAATCTTCTGCCGCACAACAAAACCTATGCTTCCATAAGCAATGTGCAAATTTAACTTTTTTTCATCGCAAAAGTAGTATTTTCTTCGTGACCTCATCAAGATTTTGGGTTGCGCCGCCAGCAGTCAACTTTGTATGCATCAGATACAACAAATGTTGTACGCTATTGCTAGCCTTCAACTATGGCAAAAGCACGACTTTTGTGTTAATACTCTAGGGGGAGGTACATTATGCCTGAGCGATGGCGCAATTTTTTCACAAATTCTCAACTTTGAGCGCTTATAACGCAAAAACGGTGCGTCCTAGACAATTAATGGACTCACTACGATTTGTGCACCATTCATTTTTCTATCGAATTGTGGTTTCGCGATCTCTCTACGATGCACGTAACTCGAGCAATGATCAAAAAACTAGAAGGTGTCAGAATCAGGCTGCCTGGCGCGAGATGCTCTGGGCATTAAAGGGTTAATGTCCAGATATTTATTTATCAGAAACTTATTCGAACTTATGTGTTTTTGGTGATCCGCGTATTTGCTTTCTGTTTATACCTGGACCCTGACGTACTCTGCGCACTAAACTTGTAATAAATATAATAATAAATAAATAATAATAATAAATAAATGTAAAGCTAAAACACAATTATCCAGTCAAAATTGTATGATGTAATGAAAAATAAAGCTAACTTGAAACAAAAAAAGAACGTTGTTGTTGCATTTAGTACAAATGAAAATAGGGTCTCTGGCCAATTAACACATAATATCTTAAAGCTTTTAAATATATATCTCAGTCAAGTCGGCTTAGTAGAGTTTGAAATTATTTGAATTTTTTAATTAATTTATGTTAATAAAGTTGGCATTGGAATTAGAAGAAACAGATAAAAATCAGACTGCATCATAAGTATCTATGCCAATTTGATTATCTATCATGCCACCAAATTGGTGGTGCCCTCCCTAAGAACTGTACAAAAATGGGCAAATTTGGTTTTCGCATTGGACGGCCAATCCAAGGCATAATAGAAAGTATCATACTCTTCCTATTATGTACCTACTCTTGAAATTATTAATATACTTTTTGTTTGCGAATAGTTTTTGATGCGCAACGGCCTAATGTTGTCAAACGTTCAACCTTCTCACTTCTCCCTCACTGGACTACTTTTGCAGTAAACTTTTACTTGTTTGTCAGACTTCAGTGAAGCAGAGACTTTCATAATTTCTTTCCTAGCTTAAGATTGTCGCTAGTAATGCCACCATGGAAAATAAATGTTTGTTGCCATATTTTTGATGATCGCAATTCTTGATTTTGGATGTACCATTTTGGATTTTGTGAGGATAGCACGTATGCAGTTTGAGATATGAGCTTCATTTTATCCTCACACATTGATTTGTTAAAAAATTTCAATTTTTAAAACGTAGGTTTTGTTGAGTTAATATGTCAAACCTGCAGCACAGTAACACTGGATTGCACCAAAATAGAATAGCTCGAGAATAGGAATAGCTCGAGAATAGCTCAGGAAAAAAATGAGTTTTTATTGCACCAACATTTCAGCTCGAGTATAGCAATCTGCAACTTTGGGAATAGCTCAACAATAGCTGCACAATAACTCAAGAATAGCTCGAGAATAGCAACCATTATTGCACCAACCAAAGTTATAGAATAGCTTATTCTACTGCTAGGTATTCTCCCGCTATGTGTTGTCTTAAGCCTATCAGGAATAGCTTCAGATTAAGCTAATATCTTTTTAAAAAAAGTGAACAAGCTGCAAGTTTTTAACATATTTGCACTTTTTGCGCTTCTGAGCAATATATTTAGTGTGAGAAATACCAAAACAAAAAAGTTTAAAAAGCTCACTGTTCCTTCTACGTCTTAGTCAAGTTACTGACTGCTCCCGAGTGGACAAAGTTTCGGTGAGCGGACGAGAAACAAATGTGCTCTCATAAAAAATCAGCAGGCGGGGCCACCTAGGCGTATTCTCGTGTTTTATTGGTTGTTGGCTAAGCTGCAATTGGATAAAAATGATGCAGTTAAACTTTCATTGGATATTGGGAGAATGGTATGTTATTCACGAGCTATTCTCCAGAATAGTTACTCTTTAATGGTGCAATGAAATAGTTGGAGAATAAAACCTTGAGAATAACTATTCTGGAATTACTCGAGAATAGGAATATGTAGCTCGAGATTGGCCGTAGTCTCTGTTCTGCTGAAATTTTAATTGAGATACATAAAGCCAGAGTTTAAGAAAATCCACGAAATGCGTCACGAATTGGGCGACATTTCGTGATGAACGACCAAATCATAGAAAACGTACGTAAAACCATGGTTTAGTGAACCATTTTTGTCAAATCCACCCTAGAAGTTGAGTATATACAAACATAAAAATCGTGCAGCTGTGATCTATATAAGCTACCTATGTTTTCATTATTCATTTTCTTTATGACATTTCGAAGACATTAGTTTAATTTTAAAGGTTAACTTAATGCGAACGAATAAATGGAGTGTTTTGGAGACACGTGAAAACAAAAAATAAACAATTGTTTTTGAAGCACAACACAAAAGTGCTAGTGTGTAATTTTTGCAGAAAATACATTTTCAGCATGAACAATTTTACAACTCCAACGAACAACGCGTAATTACGTGTTGCTTGTCGTGGACAGATTGTTCAGCTGAAAAATGTAGTTTTTGTCAAAATGAGTGCACAAATTTACTACTCAAAAACACTCATGTGACATTTTTCCCTGCAACTGAGTTTGTTTCAAAACTAATTAGAATAATACCGAATGTAAAGGGTTGATTTATAATGTTTATAAGACGATTTAACAGCCGAGATTGACAAAACTATGGTAGAAATCAGGCCACTTATGTTTTATACTTTATATACTCATTGGTGGCTAAAAATTCTGTTAATTTTGCTTTGAGTGGACATGCGGCTGTCAGTCTCAATTAAGGTAAGTTGATTTTTGCAGTTTTTTTACAAAACTTTTGTTCAAAGCTGTTTTCCGCAGGTATACATAAAAGAGAAACAAAATCACTACAATTTTTCAAAATACACATTTACTGCACCACTATGACATTTTTAAAAATTCAGTGAGAAAATACAAAAGACCCAATACACAACCAAATACCCTGTTTAATCAGCTGTAAAATTTTGCTGTAAAATTCTATGTACCGTTAAAAAGTTAAGACTACATTATATATTGCCATGGCTTAGCCATTGCCATATTCAGCGAGTTGTTTTGTGTTTTTGGGTACGCCACCCATATACATATATATTACTAATCCGCTAAGCTAATCCGAATATACTTAAATCTCATTCACCTATATACTTTTAGGCAGGTCAATTTTCCAGTGTTAATTTGTTGAAAGAAAGAGGAGGCCCCAATTTAGAAAGAATGAAACAAATGTAGGCGCCGGGAATCGAACCCGGGCCGCCTGCTTCGAAGTCAAGCATGCTACCACTACACCACAGCCCCCGAGTCTCATGGGCCCTAACTCTCGTTTACAACAAATTAACACTAGTGTTGAATAGAAAGAGGAGGCCCCAATTTAGAAAGAATGAAAGAGATGGAGGCGCCGGGAATCGAACCCGGGCCACCTGCTTCGAAGTCAGGCATGCTAACCACTACACCACAGCCCCCGAGTCTCATAGGCCCTAATTCTCATTTACAACACTAGAACAACATATGTAGCTCCCATCTTATTCCCTGCCTCTTTAATTAAACTGAGTTATGTTGGTTTTCAGAAGGTAAGCAATTCTCGCAATCGCATTGCAAAAGTGAAAACGCCGAGTGGAATCGAACCACTGGCATGTCGATTCATAATCAGTTTTTAAAAGTACAGTAATCTACATAGCTTGTTGCCCTAAGTGCTGCATAAAAATGGTTTTAAACAAGCAAGTTTAAAGTATGAAAGAGAAAGTTGATAAAGTTTTTTTAATACAATATTTTTTTAGACTAAACATATTTTTCAATTTAAATTTTGACATAACTATTTGGTTTCGTTGATATATTTGCTGCACATTAGTGATTTCACTAACAATATTTTGAAGTGTTAAAATTTCGAGCTTTCAACCCACATTATACTGTCCTTAAAGTTCTAAATTACATGTACTACTACTACATATGTACTTCTTGTGTCTTTGGCTGTTTCTACTAAGGCCCCTCCCCACTAAAGTACATAATCTAAGTTTCAGTCATTTTTTCAAACTGATAAGAAGAAGACAATAAGCAGCAAACAACAATAATATTGTTTTGTAGTACCCAACTGTAACTGTTAGTGGGCACTCAATAACAGGCTTTAGTCTAGCTAATCTGAATTTTTCTTCGAGTGAGCCGTAGCAAATTTAGAAATGCAATACAATTTCGACACGAATGACCTCATTTTCTTCAAAGAAAAATGTACAACACGCAGAGCCATGTGGCAACTTCTTTCTTACATGCATTAAACTTCAGTGAATTTTAAACAACTTTTGTGGAGTTCAAAAACTGTTTCTCAAAGGTCTGTTCGGATTTCTGAAGTATTCTTTATTTGTCACTTCTTGTTGTCAGTTTTTCACTACTGCTACTGATTCAAAACATATAGGGTGGATTTCACAATAGTGGTTTTACTAAACCTGGCCTGTAAGCACTTTTTCATACGATTTGCACAATATTTTATTACGAAATATTGCCCGATACGTTACAACCATAAGCGCACACAGGGAGGCGTAGGGAGGCCGGGGAGTATCCACCCCCCGCTCAGGGGGCTCAGCGCCCCCCACCATAGACAGCGGCCACCCCCTTCCCTCAACCCCCACCCGTTCTCTGATTGCCAAAAAAGTACACCAAAATTAACTATATAATCAAAAAATCGACAAAAATTTTCCAGCTGTGGCGAAAAAAAGTGGCCTAAAATGAGTTACATATTTAAAAAATGCTAAATTTTTCTGGCAATCGTCAGAAATCACACAAGGCAAGGACGACCCCCTTCTCCGCCGGGTGTCGGGCCCTCCCCCCTGGCCGATTGCTCCCGTGCCAGATTGCCCAAGTCTCATACAACTAAATAAGCAATTCAATGCAGAAATATCGCACGCACAGTTTAAACACCGGTAGCAAGCTCATAAATTTAAAAATTTTGAAATACAAGCACCAAACTTACTCATCGAACTGTTTTATCGATTCCACTTTTTTTAATTTCAGAACAAATGACAAGAAATTGTTCAGGCAATATACATAGCTACATATCACATTTTATGAAAGTGTAACCTGGTGCTTTTCCCAGCAAATACACTTTAGTCTATAAGCCAAACCAACAAAACAAAAAAACTGAAGTGGTCGTAACCACGTTTTATGCCTTCTAATCTAAGTAAACTAAAAGGATAATATTTCTTTCTGCCAGGCAACAGGTTGTTGTTTTAATATATATTTACAGAGCGTTTTTGTTTGATTGTTTTTTGTTTCAATTGAATCATCAATTTTCAAAACCTGCCACGCTTATTTTATTTTTTCCCGTTAGAGTTGTTATGGACTATTGGCTTGTATTGTAATATCTATTGAGCTATTCAACAAGAATACATTAACTACGATCGATTGTTCACTATTAATATTTATGCTATTTCTTTCAGAAAGTAAAAGTTACAGAACAATGTCTATGATATGACTTGTATCCAACCAATTATCAGTAGTCAGGAAACCGGCAAAATTGTTAATATCTAATATAGCAATCATAGCGAGCCGTATTTTTTGAAACCTGAGAAACCAGAGTTGAGTACCCATCAAAATTAGTTGCTTGCTCTGGAGTCACAGCACAGTCATAGGCACTTTATTCTGGAGTCTATTCGTATACTAGTTTTTAGTAGGTACAGATAGGCAGTATAGTATCTGTATTTTGGTTCCAGAATCAAGTGACTCTGACTCCGCTTTGACTTTCTTATATTTCAGTTACTTTTGGCCTATTCCTTTACCGGATTAAACTGACTGGACTAATTTTAGTCCGAGGTTTAGAAATAATGGCAAATCGGGTTAAACGGACTAAACGCGTTAAAATAAGTCAGCGGCTTAATTCTGGCCTGTGCTTGACCCCATTCCAAAAATACAGCTGGAACTGGACTAAACGAATTTAACGTGCACGCTTAACATTAGCGTGGATAGTTAAGTCCGTTTAGTGTGATTAAAAAGCAGCGCGCTAAAAGTTAAGCCCGTTTAATCAGCAGGTTTTGGAATGGCATTTTCAGCTTAATTTTGAAACCGTTTAGTCCGATTAAAATTAACCATTAATCCGGTAAAGGAATCGGCCCTTTGAATGTTACTTTCACTTTTTCTAAATCATTGCTGACTCTTATCTACAATTATTGTGCTTGACAAAAATTTATTGAAGACTGTTGTCAAAGATCAGTTCTCAGTTATCACACAATCAGACCATAAACTTATTTTCCAATATCTACAATCTAATAGTTTTTTCAGCGTTATGTATATAGTGATGTAGTACGAGATGTCGCAACAATGCTGATTACTATTGATAGTAAAGAGATGTGATCAATATTTCTATCAAAGTTAAAATTCCGACTAAAAAAATTACGTTTTTTTTGAGAAAAATACTATCGTTGTCGTTCAAAAAACAGTCCTAGGGTCAGAAGTACCTTTTTTAGATAATGTCACTTGTTGTCGATACCGCACAGCTAAAACTCTAAAAAAGTAATTGTGATGTTGGCTGCTGATAAATTCTCGTGAGTACAGTACCGACCCTAGGTTCATACTTACTTGCTTCATATCCCGGATTCAAAATTGTGTCAGAGTCACTTGATTTTGGAATCAAAGTATATAATTTTATATATACTTTGACTCCAAACTGAGCTTTGTTTAATGTTGCATACATTAATTCTATGTTTAAGGCTAGTTGCTTTGTTCTTAACTTAACTGTACTTTGCACTGAATAAGAGATTATTTGTGTAATTCATCTTTTTTAGATATAATTATGCCACTCATAACAAGATAATGTGAACGAGTCGTGAATTCCAGCTGATTTTACTCAATGTTTCATTCTACGGTATCAGCTCTGTTTTCGAAAATAGCCTTACTTTTGATCGGCCTTATTGGAATACCTCTATTATTGTTCAGTGCCAATACAAATAACAACTACACTATTTTTTCTGCTATTGACCTATCCAGGAGATATTTCAAAAACTCTACTTCACTGGAGAATAACGAATTTCTTGGTTTATTTTGGCACGATTTTCTTCGAAACACTTTAAATAAACCCGTCGGTATTCCTCGCTTTTTTGACTATCCTGTCCTGGATGCACCAACCAAAGTGTTGTTTTGTTGGATACCGAAAAATGCGTGCACTCAAGTAAGTATTTCTGAAGCATTTATGCGTTACGAGTTACGACTCAAGTAAGTATTGCCAAGTTAAAGTTTACATAATAGTGTAAGTCTCACTCACTCGTGTACTTTTGGTATTCGTTGCGGCTGAAGAAGTAAAGGTGTAGGTATGTATATTTATTTTTCTTAACTTATTATTGTTGTTATTTTTTGTGGTTTTGATTGATCGAACTAGAACCTCCCTAATGTTCTACTTCAAAATTATAATAGTGTACACTTGATTTAGTTTTTTTAATTTATTCATATATTTTAGATTAAAGCCTTATTTCTGCGAAAACAACATGGCTACAATGGTACTTCAGGGGTCAGACACAAGGACTATTTGTATATTCATCACGCATTTTATAATGTAAGTAAAGATCGCCTAATAAAAATACGCACCGACGTCGGATAACCATGTCTTGCTCTTGTGCCTCCCATGACATTTTTTGCAGCTTATTATTCTTGTTATTAAAAACAACAGGGAATTCATACTTTTACCGTACAGGCTTTAAATTTTGCCCTAAAACTATTTCAAAACTAGGTATAGACAAAACTCCATAATTCTATTGATGTTTGAAATACCTGTCGTTTGCAGTTATTTACCGTAGCCTGGTCTAATTCGAAACTAGAACGAGGTGAATTTGTGCACCAATTGCTTCTCAACCACCTTTTACATAGGCATAAATAAAACTGTCTCATAAATTATAAAACAAAAAATATAAATAAAAAAACTTTAGCTCATCTTGCGATCATATCATGTTAGTAGTCGGTCTGTATCTGATTTAAAAATCGGCATCTGTAGAATATATCTGAATATAACCTCAACCTTGATAATTTCAGTACATCGAACGCACTAATCGATATTGATTAATCTAATCAAACTTTGGCTTATTTCACATAGAACGTATTAGCGTCTGCTTGTCAGCGTTACTATGATGGATTACAATTTTTTAATTGCACGACCGCCTCAGCGGCCGTGCATACTAATTTCAGTTAATGCACTGAAAAAACAACACAAACAAAAACCCATTATTGGTGTGAGTACTACACTGTTTACGCACAGTTTCACAGTTCAAACAGGTATTACTCCGCAACCACTCAAGCAATTTGCACTAAATTATGTGTGCATAAACTACAACGTATATCCTTTTAGTCTATGTAAACAAACAACTGTGACGAAAAAATCGAATGTGAATAGGTTTTTAAAACGACATTTTTCCGAATTTGCGACCTCACTGCAAACAGTATACTGCATCAATTTTGATGAAACTTGGCGAAAATACTTGCCTCAACATATATTTTCAAAATATATAAAGAACGATGTCTTATCTTTTTCTAAAAATGTTTTACAGTTACGCAAAATCGACTGCTTTCGCGACACTACCCCCTTAACGCAGGTTTCAACAACTGTGTAGTCAACTAGTGACTGTGATCGGCGTTGGACCTAGTGATCAGTGGATTGATTCCGAGCGACCTGATTTGTTAATTTTCTATGATTTTTTGAAAGTTACATAGCTATATTCCCTTTTCGTATTCGTAAACCTACAGAGAAACTAGAGTTTAGTTAGATTGTGTAGAACTCAGTTTCGTTATAGAAGATGTGTGAAAGACATAAGCGCACGCACTGACTTTTACGCTAGCAGTGAAATGAAAATCAAAACTAAAGACCTGTTGGGCTGTGCCACAACAGGAAAATTGAATTAAGGGGGTAGTGTCGCCAAAGCAGTCGATTTTGCGTAACTGTAAAACATTTTTAGAAAAAGATAAGACATTGTTTTTAATATGTTTTGAAAAGATATGCTAAGGCAAGTATTTTAGCCAAGTTTCATTAAAATTGATGCAGTATACAGTTAGCAGTGAGGTCGTAAAGTCGGAAAAATGACGTTTTAAAAACCTATTCACATTCGATTTTTTCGTCACAATTATCAACTTATTTGTTTAGCTTGTTTACACAGACTAAAAGGATATATGTTGTAGTTTATGCACACAAAATTTAGTGCAAATTGATTGAGTGGTTGCGGAGTAATACCTGTTTGAACTGTGAAACTGTGCGTAAACAGTGAAGTACTCACAGCAATAATGATAAATTGTGAAAAATTTAGACGCTTATTTTAAAATCAAAAGAAAAACGAACCTTCATTTTTCTTTTTTCTTGTTTGTGGCAAAAAACTGTGCGTCGACACGTTATGTGTACTTCACAAGCTGGCCAATCTGATACCTGGCTTAATTTTTTGAATTTTCATGTCCTTATTGTGTGATGTCTGGCTTACAATCGGTGATTGGTTCAAGATATTGGTAGATATTGGTAGTCTAGTGTCTGGCAGTAACTATTTAACACAGTATAGCATTGGACTAGTTTCTCAGTGAACGTACAAGTTCAAAGCAAAAAGATCTCTTTTTGCAACCAATGAGCAAAACTGCTTTCGCGACACTACCCCCTTAAGTTTAGAAGCAAATTGAATGTACATACACCTATGCACGTCAAACGTCGTGTTCCGGATAAATCATGGAGCCTTGAGTTCTCACGCCTTTTTAACAAATGTGATCAAGACTCGATCAAAGTTGAAGCTTTGTATTACATCTGCATTCGAAATTAGAACTAAACTGCTGAAAATAAAATTACTAGGATGCCGCGCTTAATTTTACCGATACGGTAAAATAATACTTGCTGTGGTCATGTGGAAAAATCTACGCTCGTCAACAAAAGTGCTTGTTTTTTAAATATTACCCTATTTTCACAGGTTACAAAGTTTAACCCTTATGGTAATCACTCAATTTGGACTGATGATGCCTGGGTGCGGTGGGCTGTGATAAGGGAACCAATTGAACGATTTGTGTCTGGCTGGATCAATAAGTGTGGACCCAATGGGGAGGCCGATATTAACGTAGCCACCGAATGCGCCGATTGCAAACATGATTTTGAGTTAGTTTTGTTTATTTGAAAGCACTGTTAACTCAGATTTTGGCCACAACTCACGTACTCATGCGAAAGCCCTCTCACCAGGAGTATATAACAGCTTATGACTGTTTTCTTCTAGAGAGTGAGACACTGTTATATATGTACTCTTGTTTTTATATTACACTATTGTACATACATACTTCTCTTTTTTGTTCTCCACACAAGCGAAGCGAAACGAGAGAACTCAAGATGGTCAGGAACAGGATTTACGGTGATGAATAAGGTGTGTGATATTAGGGGCCTCAATGAACCGGTATGGATACTTCTACCCCTGCTACGTGCACAAATGGTTTCAGTTAAGAGTTGTAAACTTTTTAAGACTAGAATTTTTAGAAAGAAACATCCAGAAAGGCATGTTTTCTGGTAAATTCAAAGATCCCACTGCAATGGCCTCACTATGTAGTTCTCGGAGATAATGCCCATAACAAAATCGTCTACAACTGTAATCAGTGTGGCCCAGATTTTATTTCGAATTAACTGACTTTGTTGTTTGCAATTGCATTTTAAAATTTGCATGAGCCATGAAACAACAAACAACAGCTTATGAAACAACCTTTAATAGTGAAACTTTTTACTTATTTCAGATGCTTTATTCGCGAAACGCACAAACGTTTGGACGCGGCGGCGGCCGGACAGAAACTGCAAAACTTTCGCATGTTCGACCACTTTTTTCCTCAATATTGGTTCTGCAATTTCACAAACCACTACCAAGATTACACCAGGATATTTCGCCACTCTAGTCAAGAATCATTTCGAACAGACATGAGGTCTGCGTTTTTGAGTCGCGGTTGGCCCGAAGAGATAATTCTGCAAGGCTGGGGTCACAATCAGACTGTGCCGTTTTTAGGTCGAGAAACCGCGCACCACATCAACCAGACGTCGAAACAGGGTTGGTTCAATTTGATCCGCACCAATCTCAAACTGACTGATTATCTAGCCAAAGTTTATTTTGTTGACTATTTATCCTTTCAGTATCCACTGCCTGAATGGATACCAAAGCTATGCAGGCTTCATCGAGAAGTAACAATTGACAGTGAATATTTTTCATGCAGACTATTAGCCTATGCCAGGCTAAACTCAAACTTTCCTGCGTTTCTCAAGAAGCACTGGTTTCCATAATTTGTTACTCAGTTTTTTTATCTTTGACTGTCGTATGTACGCGACACGGGATTTTTAGTAAAAACGTGGCCTTTCACTCTTCAAACGTGAACTTAGGATTACTTGGTGGCAGGGTTTTTTTTCAAAACGGCCGATGCTCAATTTGTGCTCATTGTTAAATTTCGATGCTCATTCTTAAGTTCGAATGCTCAAAATTTTATAACATTTTTTTCGCCGTGTTGCATTGTCAAAACAACACTTATGGGGTGGATTTCACCACGGTGGTTTTTAAAAACCATGGTTTAAACCACGACTATGGTTTAAACCTGGTTTAGAAAAACCCGGTCGACAGAACATTTCGTTACGAAATTATTCTAAAATAGAGCAATTTCTAACGTAATGTTCTAAAAAACAGGGCTGACTGAGCACGCTTGCCAATCAAACTCCTTAAACCTGGTTTAAACCATAGTTTAAACCTGGTTTAGCAAACCATGGTTTAAACTGCATTTCACCAACAATTTAAAACCATGGTTTTTCAAAACCATAGTTTTAGGTGACAAAATTAACACAATTATAGGACTTTTTATATGAAATAACTAATAAATGAATTAAATGGATAAAAAAGGCGTTAATACTGTTATTATATAGTACGATGACATTGCTAGAATAAATTATATGTTGTAAATTAATAATTTAGTGTGTGAAAATTTGAATTTTGTTAGAATATTTAAGGTATTTTTTATCATATTAAATTATTTTTACTTAAAGCACGAGCTCAGGTAGCATTATAACCGCTCAGCGGAGATTTTCTTTCAAAATGACGCAAAAAATTTGGGCAATTGCGTCAGATGACGCACATTTTTTATGAAAAAACACTGGTTACCCTCCTCTAAAATCTGTACATACATTATTTGGTCGTCGGGTTCAATGGTCCGTTAAGGGGGGGCTACCCAGGTCAAAAATCAAAGTTATCCAATTTTACTTATTTTCACATATGTTAGTCCCCCAAGGCACCCCAACCTCAGATAAGAACAATTCAGCTTGAAGGTGCACTTTTGGTTCAGTGCGTTTGTCAGTGTATTTACATAGGCAAAAGTACGCGAAAAAGCATAAAAGTAGCCCTTGCTCGGACAGTTCCAACACAAACCAAATCAAGCCAATCAGGCTAAAACTTAGCATTGTAGCAGCCCACATGTATGCGCAAAATCGTTTGATCCGGATTTTCGATATGTATTTTTAATTCTAAAATCGAGGACAAAAATGTGAAAAAACGGCCGTTGTTTTGGCCCGCCAAATTTGAATGATTTTACATTCAGCGTCACTGCTCAGGGCATGCACAAAAATTTTTAAAATGGATCTTAGAGGTTGAGATTTGACATTGAGCTATCGAATCATGTAAAAAGCAGCTTCGTCAGCATTAATGAAGATTTAGAGTAAAGAAACGCTTAGCAACCACAAAAAGCGTTTTTTGCGCCTGTGAGTTACACAATAAAATTGAATGTTTGGGAGCCATTAGTAAAAAATTTGGCAAAATCATTGGTTCCAGTTTGTTACATCTGCGATGAGCCTTCACTAGTGCTACATTGTGTGCAAATTTGAAGCAAATCAGAAAACCTAAAATTTTCACTTCTAGAGGTACTCAAAAAAGGCCTCAAGTCATTTTAGGAATGGCTTTATAGGTACTTTCCTATTATATAGTTTTGGTGCTGATCCAGGTGTAGTCATAGTTTAGTTCAATTCATTGAAATTTAAAATAATTTAAGCTTTGATTTTAGCTTCACGTTATATATACTACTTTGCGCTAAATGGCTGTAGTAAACTTAATTTATTTATTTGATTTGTTTATTGTAAATCAAATTGAAAATATTTTCAACTACATAAAATAATTTTATACAAAAATGGAAAAATTAATATAATATACATAAAGCATTTGAATTTGTGACAACTTGGGCCGGAAAAGACGCTGAACGTATTCAATTTAGAACAGAAAAGTTTGAAACAACAAAAGGTTGTGTTGAATAAGCCCATTAAAATAAACATACGCAGAAATAATGCAGCAAAATTGATAAAAACTATCATGATTTTTCATTTTTAAATTGAAAAACCAGGTCTGAACGTGGTTTTTCTTTCAATGGGAGAAAAACCATGGTTTAAACCTGGTTTAAGAAAAACCACGTTGGTGAAAAGGGGTTTATAATGTTTGATTACGAAAAGCACGCGATCTAGTTCGGTAGAACACATTTCGAACAAACTTTAGTGCAAAAATTAGAATAATGCGTTCTTTTTCGTACTCAAAAACGTTCTAAACCACCTTGGTGGAAAGGGTTTTTCAGAAAAACCATGGTTTAGACCAGGTTTAAGAAAAACCATGGTTTAAACCACCGTGGTGAAATCCACCCATGTAGTCTTTTGCTTACAAATTCTTCTTCGTCAACCGGAGAAAAGGTGGTCCTACACTATTTTTTTAAAAGGACAATTTATGGGGGTTAAGGCCGATCTGGGGTGACGTAAACTATTTTAAGGGGAAGGACGGTGACGCAAAAAAATTTGGGAGGATGACCATTCGATTTCTTGTATTAGGTTAAAATGCACTTCTTTGCAGTTTTAATAATAAATCGCAGTACTATCTTTTTCGCAGTTTTAATACTAAATTCGCAGTAAAAACGCAAAAGTTACATCTTTGGAGGGATCTGGAGGCAGCACCACCAGTAAAAAATTGGAGACTTTCATTTTTTTGCCGAATTTATTTAGTGAACTGGAGACGTAGCAAAAATTTTTTCCGCGCCACATCGGACAGTGTGTTACACAAATAAATGCAGCATAGCAGTGGCGTACCGCGTACAAAAAAAATTTCGATGGGCAATGACTTTTAGATTTTTTGCAATGGGCTAAAATGCACTTTTTAGCAATTTCAACACTCACAAAACGCCTTACAAACGCAAGATTACTAGTACACAAGGCCGCAGGGGTCTGGGAGCGGCAGCCCCCAGGAAAAAAATTGGGACGAATTTTGATTCTTCGGCCAACTTTAGTCAATTGGAGACGTATCAGAAAATTTTTCCGGCCGGACCATGAAAACCAAAGGACACAAGGTTACACGGGTCTGGGGGCGGCAGCCCCCAAAAAAATTGGCGATTTTACCAATTTTTAGACCGAATTTGGTCAACTGGAGGCGTATCAGCAATTCTGGCTCGTCTTTGGGCAATATCAGAATGCTCATTTGATGCTCATTTTTATTTTTCAATGCTCATTTTTATGTTCCAATGCTCAAATGAGCACAAATTTGAGCAAAAAAACCGTGCTTGGTGGCTCCTCACAGCTAGAAGAGTAAATAGTATATAGATAGAAAGAATATCTATTCCTTCTGATTATTGTTTTGATTAGAAGAGTAAATATTGCATACGCATCTCCGTGCATAGTTGTAATCAATTATGAAGGAATTAATGCCTGGGGCCTTTTGCATAAAACTTTTCATAAGTAAATAGGTCCAATAATTAAATAGCTATTGTTTAGTTTGCGTTGCATAAAGCAATAGGTTAATAAGCAATAAGCAATAGGTTCTATATGTGGACGCTAACGTTAGTTCAATAGGTGTTTTGCAATAGGCTCAATAGGCGAGTGTATGCTTATTGAACCTATTGCAAAATTTGCAGAATTTCCTTTGTTTTTCAATAGGTGTAGGTATGTTCCATGTGGTACCTATTGTACCGTTCGTTTTTTGTATATACTGCAAGTTTTTTAAAAATTTTTAATATATGTATATCTGCTCGCTTAACCCTTTGCTGCACGAAAGTTCAAAAATGCACTAAGTCCAGTCATTGGTTGGGTTTAGATCCGTCACCACAGATGCAGCCTGCGTCACAGGGACAGTTTTGTGGCAGCACTGTAACGCCTAGCCACTTGGCCACCGGCTCGATTAAGTCGGAGTGGCATGGGTTGCCTTTCTGAAACATTATGAGTACTTGTGGTACTATTAACTATACTAAGCCGTACCAGCTTCGCTACTTGGATTTATAAACATATGTACATATTTATCGACTACACTCTCCAGTATTATAATAATAAGTGAAATCTTAATTTTTTACTCTCAGCAATCAAGATAGAAGTAATAGCAGTTGAATAGTCGTGCTATGTAAGAGACTCAACTCACACCGCTTAAATAAAAATAAAACAGCGAATTGTTAAACTCCTTATGTATTTGAACTCGTTTCTTATGTTCTTGGGCATTCAACATTAGAAACATTAGAGTAAACCAAAACAGTATAAGAATAAGCTAATGACGAAACGGGGGCATTTGTGTTTTGCGCTTTTGTGCTCAATTTATACTCAAAACCACAAAAGCACAAAACCGTCAAGTGTTCTTATCAGATTATTTAATTGTCAAATATAATGCATTGAGCCCTGTACTTTGGAAATATAAATGTTCAATTTGTTAAACAAAAGACACATGGTCAAAAGATGAACATTTCCCATGTTTCGAACACACATTCGAAACACACCGAAAACACAAAAAACACAATTCGAAAACACAAACCACGAATGACGAAGTAATGAACCGGAAAACACAAAAGACGAAAGCACAACACATAAGAGCATAAAAACACTAAATATGAAGAAACTTCAAAACAAGCCCAATCTGCGGCAAAAGCTTCAGTAAGCGTTAAGCGTTCTTTTTCAAGTAAACTGACCAGCGGTCATTTAAAACCTGTTGTGCAGCGGTATGTCGTTATACGGTAAGCCTTCCTGGGGCCGGTGCTTAAAATGGCTTTTATCGCCTTCAGATAAAATATTGCATTAATAAATATTGCACCTCACTTAAACTTTGAATTAAGTTGTTTGGTAAGTAAAATTTTAGTGTAAGTATATAAACCAGGGACACAGAAGGTTGGTACAAAATGCAATCAAAGTAACACAAGTGCGTCTCCTGACTTCCTGAGGAAGAAAAATATATTTATGATTTATAACTAGACAAATTTTCAATAATTGGTAAAATGAATTATTAAAAACAGCAATGTTAATTCAAAAAAAATGCGACCGATACCCGGGATCGAACCAGGGACATTTAGATCTATAGTCTAACGCTCTCCCAAGTCCCACCCAACCCAACTGAGCTATTTCGTCTACGATACACGATAGATAAAAATCTTTAACAACAATCTATCTGCAAAAAATCTGATGCTCAGTTTGTAGTTTGCGTTCAATGTTAAGGTTGACATATACATAAAATTTTTTTGTTGTAAAAATATATTTTGAATTCTATTCGCAATTTAAGTTTTTAAGGTTAATATCATAATTTCTGTTCAGTATTAATGATTGATCACACAAATCCTCAAACTGTCACAACAAAATCAACGATAGTGTTTTATTGGTAACAACACATTTATTCAAACTCTTATGAGAGCTGGTTGGCTTAGACGGTAGCGCGTTCGAGTCAAAATCTGATGCCAGAGAGTTCGATTCCGTCCTTCACTTTTTTTGCGTTCCATAATCTCTAATGGTATTCCACTTAAAGTAGATGTTTTCACTGCCCCTGTAATTTAACACATTCAAACTAACGTAGAAAACACTGCAAACCACATGTGACGCCCGCGCTGTTAGACTGAAGCACAGGTTACACAAACCAACTGACAAAAGGTGAACACAAGCTCAGTGTTATTGTCCAAAATCAAAATTAAAGACCTGTTGTGCTGTGGCACAACAGGAAATAAGTAAACACTAAAGCACGAAATAGTACACAAACTAGTAACCGGAGAACACAAAACATTAAAACTCAAACCACAAAACATGAAGTATGAACCAAGAAAGAACAAACCACACATAGACCGGGCTTATTTGTGATTAACTGAGCTTGTACAAATTTTTTGTATTTTCATTGCTACCTACCTACCTACCGGTTTTTGCCATTTCTAGCAATCCTA
>JASANF010011280.1:0-17447 GCA_030248245.1 Trissonchulus sp. WLG1_4
ATAATATCATCCGACGGACTTCCTCACAGAAAAGCATTCTCACATAAAGCTGCTGTATGGCTTTCTTGGATTTCCTTTGTAACTGGAGCAAAATTTACTCATGCGCGAACTGGTGGAGAAACAAAATTGGAAACTTTCACGTTGATGGGTATTGTGACAATTTTAACGGAAAACCCACATGCTTTGAATTTCAAGGATGTCTATGGCATGGATGCAGGACTTGTTATTCGCCTACAGATAAAAATGGATTTTTGAATATGAGCATGAAGACCCTACGCATGAAAACACAACAGCGTGTTACTGAACTGAAACAACTAAACTATGAAGTCATCGAAAAGTGGGAATGTGATTGGGATGCAGAGGTTGCGGACAATAATGCGTTGCAAAAATTTATTGTTGATATGCATTTGAATCAGAATCCACTGAAACCAAAGGATGCCTTTTTTGGTGGTAGGGTGAGTCCTACTTATTTGTACTACAAGATAAAAGACGGAGAAAAAATACGTCATTTAGATGTCACCAGTGAGTATCCTTGGGTTAACAAAACGTGTATGTATCCAGTTGGAAACCCCACAGTAATTACAAACAATTTTGGAGATGTCAGCGCATACTTTGGACTAATAAAGTGCTGTGTTTTACCTCCGCGAGAACTATTTTTGCCTATTTTGCCCGTCAAGATGAATAACAAGTTACTATTTCCGTTGTGTGGAGCCTGTTGCAGTGAGAATAACACCGGATACTGCAGTCACGCAGACAATCAAAGAATACTTTGTGGAACATGGGTTTCTGAAGAAATACACACTGCAGTTAAATTTGGATATAATGTTGTCAAAATTCAAGAAGTTTGGCATTGGCCTATTGAACAAAGAAGTTGCGATCTTTTTAAAAACTTTATTAATGCTTTCCTGAAAATTAAAATAGAAGCATCAGGTTTTCCAAAAACGGTGACCACGGACGAAGACAAGCAGAATTATGTAGACAAGCTGAGAGAAAAGGAAGAGATTGAAATCAATCCAGCTAATATTTCCTTCAACGCGGGCAAAAGGACCTATGGAAAACTAATTTTAAACAGGTACAAAGGTGATAATGTAATTACTACTACTACTACTACTACTACTACTACTACTACTACTACTACTACTACTACTACTACTACTACTACTACTACTACTACTACTACTACTACTACTACTAAGCAGTTATTGTCGAAAATGCAGTAGCTACAGCTCCTTTGCGCACTAGACAGCAAATTCTTTAAATTAATGTAAGTTAAAAGTATAACTAATTAACGTAATTTAACTAACGTTTTCATGTTTATAATTAGCTAGTTAAGTTTAGTAAAAATAAGGAATTGTTACAACAGAAATTCATTGCTGTTCTTTTAATTTTAGTTTTTGGGGAAAATTTTCACAAAGAGAAGGCCAGCCGCGCACTGTATTCATCAAGACATACAAGGATCTGGTTGCTTATATGACAAATTCTACCCTGGAAGTAATTGATGCCATGCTCATAGGAGAAAACTTGCTGATGTTGCAATATATACCAAAACAAGACACTGTTATACCGTCGCCATTTAATAATGTCGTTATAGGGGCATTTACGACAGCCCACGCTAGACTGAAACTATACTCGTACCTTAGCATGCTTGAAAATCGGACGCTCTACTTTGATACAGACAGCGTAATTTTTATATCCCGACCAGGGGATGCTGATCCTCCCGAAGGAGACTATTTGGGAGATTTAAAAGACGAACTGGTGGAAAAATATGGAGACGGAGCTTTTGCTGTGGAATTTTGGTCAACTGGTCCAAAAAGTTACGGATACACTGTGAATACGGCGAAAGGATTACAATATGACTATAAAATTAAAGGAATACGCCTCAACAGACTCAACAAATCAATAATTACACCAGATGTTATGATAAAAATGCTTCTTGAACGAAATCCTGTGCTTGTTTCTGTAGATAATTTCACAATTCGTCGAAACAAGAAGGACGCAACACTCTATAATGTGTTTAATTCAAAAATTTTCAAAATAACTTTTGATAAACGTATTATATGTTCTGATTTGTGCACCTTACCAATTGGTCATGTCAATAACGGTATGGACTTATTGTAAGCCCATATATTGTTGTTATAAATTGTGTGTTGCGACTTAAAAGTGTGTTGATGCAAATAAACTCATTCGATGTTTTTGTTTTTTGTGTTAAAATATAAGATAAAATATATAAATATATAACATACACAGATAAATACATATCTACTACGATTTGATAATATTTGTAGACATGCAGAAATAAAGCTTATTAGTAGAAATCGTTACCAAATAGGTGGGTAAAATTAAAACCAAACTTTTGTATTGACGTCTGTTTGAGAGTACAAATCCTCACTTTGGAAAAGTATGAGGGTTTGTATTCCCAAACAGATGCCAATAACTACTGTATCCGCTGTCCCCCTTTCCAGACGACGATACGTTGGTCATCAGCTCCAACGATTCCTGCTCCGGACCGTGGCACTGTCTCCATCCAACGACTCGGGGCACCCAGTTCAAACGGCGACTGACTCACCACTCAACATCTAGCTCAGGTGGGCAATCATTTATTTGGGTTCTGTGCTGTATCCGTTTCTCCACGACAGGGCTGCCCCCCCCATCGCGCCCCCCCCCCATAAAATTTTGCCTAAAAATATGCCAGGTGTCTGGCAGTATTTATTTGACACCATATGGCATTTCACTGGTTTCTTAGTGAACGTACAATTTCAAAGCAAAAAGTTCTCATTTTGCAGCCTATGAGCAAAACTGCTTTGGCGACACTACCACCTTAATGCCGCTACGCTAATGCGTGCAAAACTAAGGGTCTATTCCTTTACCGGATTAAAGGGTTAATTATAATCGGACTAAACGGTTTAAAAATTATGCACAAAAATGCCATTCCAAAACCTCCGGATTAAACGGACTTAACTTTTAGTGCGCTGCTTTTTAGTCAGACTAAACGGACTTAACTATGCACGCTACTGTTAAGCGTGCATGTTAAATCCGTTTAGTCGTGTGGTAGTTTAGGAATGGGTTCGGACTAAAATTAAGCCGCAGACTTATTTTAAACCATTTAGTCCTTTTAGTCCGACTTGTCATTCCAAAACCTCGGACTAAAATAAGTCCAGTCCGTTTAATCCGGTAAAGGAATAGGCCCTATGTTTGCATACAATTAAATTTAAATAAAATTAACTAAGTCGCACTTTTGAAACTTATTAAATACCTTACTACATGTCAGTATACATGTAGCTGGTGCATCACATCATCCATTGCAACTTGTTCGTAAATTTGTGCAGCTATGTGTGCGTATGTGTGTGAGTGAGCGAGATAATGGCCCGTATTCACATACTAACACTAACACTTAAAGTTAGTGTAAACACTAACTTTAAGTGCTTCGTAGCACTAAATGTAGCATTTTTTCAGCTGCTCGAGCAGCTGCAAAAAAGCCGGAAACGGCGAAAAAAAAGCTGGAGCAGCTGAAAAAAAGCTGGAACTGCAGCGTTGTCATGACAACGGAGCAACTAGTCTATAGTGACCGCCATACTTATCCGCATTTTTTCAGCTGCTCCAGCTTTTTTCCAGCTGCTCCAGCTTTTTTCCAGCTGCTCGAGCAGCTGAAAAAAAACTGCAGCTTTTTCCAGCTGCTCGAGCAGCTGAAAAAAAGCTCAATGTAAACACGGCCTTAGTATGTGAACACGGGCCAATGTGTGTGTATGCGTAGATAGCCAGTCAAAACAAAGGGGTAAGTTATGTGTAAGTACGTACGTATTACAATTGAAATGTTTCAATTGTAATGTTAGAAACTATAATTAAATTAATTTCTAATTTTCTACATTTCTAAATTTCTAAATTTGTAGCTGGTTACAGCAGGTTTTCATTTGATTCAGTATTTTTGCCTAAATCCAATTTTGCGCAAAAAAATTTCATGTGAAGTCATCATTAGTCGAAAAAATGCCGTTTTTCCGACTTATTCCACCCCTAAGGGTTTTAACACCAATAATTTCACTCTAGATTTTTATTAAAAGGGGCGACAGCTATTTTGGGGCTAGAGATCAGATTGGGGGCTTACCTGACGATGGCACAGGAAACCCAAACCTTGGAAAATTTTTCTTTAAAATATGGACGACATATCAAGAAATGAACGCATGATTATCTAGAAAATATCTGCTAATTATCCTACAAAACTACCTCAATTACCCTATAATTTTCGTAAAAATATCCTACCATTTTCTTATAAATTTCTGCAAAAAAACTTATTTTCAGTCCAACGATCGTACCATTAACCCCTTTTTTATCCCAAGTATTTCAGTCACTCATCACAAACTTTTGGTGCTAATTTCGTCGAATTATCCTATTTTTTCCTACGAAATTCGTACTCTTATCTACTTGATTTCATAGACTTTTCTTCAGCTTAACCTATTCTTTTCTTACAATTTTCTTACTTTTATCCTACTAATATCCTTTTATTTTCAGTCTATTTTCTCACTTTTATCCTACTAATATCCTATTATTTTCAGTTTATTTTTTACTTTTATCCTACTAATATCCTATTATTTTCAGTCTATTTTCTTACTTTTATCCTACTAATATGCTGTTATTTTCAGTCTATCTTCTTACTTTTATCTTACTAATATATGAACATTTTCTGTCTAATTCATACATGAATATATGAGGGGGGGGGAGGGATGGGGGGGACCCGTAGTGTTTGTGACCGGCCGCGAAAGCCGTCGGCCGGCGGCCGGGCCGGCGAAGAACTGCGGCCGGCCGGTAAAAGCGGCCGAATTTTTGGATAAAACCAGTCCAGAGTGTCATTTCGGCATAAACTTAGCCTGCCGGATTGTTATGCCGGCCTAATTTTGTCAGTCGGTTGAATCTGGCTGGCTGATCGGTGTTTTTAACCGGCCGGCCGATTTTGACCGGCCGGCCGGCCGGCTGATTCTTGCCGGCTGGCCAGCCGGCTTTTCCCGGCCGACCGGCCGGCCGAAAATTCCGGCCGGTCACAAACACTAGGGACCCGCCCCAAATCGAGGAGCCGGGGGGAGGGTCCCCAAAATTGGGGCACAATTTGGGATTAAGCAAAATGCCCCTTTTTGCTGAAATTTTTACAAAATTTAGGGTATTTCTGGTCAATCAGGACAGGAGGGGAGGGTTCTCCAAAATTGGGACCCCGTGACATGTATGGTCTAATTTACCAATTTTTCGATGCGTTTCCAGTAGAATTCAACAGTTTTCTTTCTACATAATTTAGGAAAATAATGCGTCTTCTTTTATAATACTAATCACTAATCAGTAAATGTTCTATTTACAACTGGTCGTTCGCCGCCAGGCCTAATTGTCGCTGGGCCGAATCGCCGCGTCAAACTGAAGATATTTTACTCTCCTTACAGCAAGGCTTCACACGTGTGAGTGTGCGTGTGTGTTTTCAAAATCACTCAAATATCGGCTCAAGTTTGGATTTAGGCTTAGGCTTAGGCTGAGGCTTAGTCTCGGAGTTAATAACAAGCTTATTTTGGGCTTAGGCTGAGGCTTAGGCTTAGTTTTGTAATTTTGAAATTTATATGTTTATGTGATGAGCCTTGCTGTAACTAAAGCTACGTACTGAAGATTACCGGAAACATGATTTTCGGCTGCCACATGCTTCCCACCCCATCTATTAATAAACATATAGAACCCGAACCACCAGCGTCAGCCAAGCCCCCAACCCGGTCTCTAGCACCCAAAATCTAGAGTAACATTGCAACATAAATAAGGGGTTAAATGCAGTTAGGGATATATAAATAGTGGCCCTATTTTTTCGAGTATAGCAGCTCAAGGGAAGCATTTTTTGTAATTGAACCCCTATCCACAAATTTGTATTTTCTGAGCTATGACCCCTTAAAAACTGCATTTTCAGTATTTTGGGAAGTGAACGTACATAGGTAAAATTTAATTTTAAATTTAAAATTTAAATTTAGGTAAGCCAAAAATGGCTGTAATCTTTGTCTTTGGATACTTTTGATTGCATTATGATGTTTTAAGGCATCGTCTAGGCTTAACTAGCAGGATTCTCTAGGCTAAGCTGGCAGGATTTTTCCTGAAAATTTCGATTTTTTGTTACCTAAGCCTTTGCCTAAGCCTATGCCTGAACCTAAGCCTAAGCCTGATACTAAGCCTAAGCCCCATAGTAAGCCTAAGCTTAAGCCCAAGCCTAAATTGAGGCCCAGTTTAAATATGGTCAAAAATTGGACATTTCTGGTGAATTTGGCCAATGTTCCGGAAGGAACGGGGTTAACGTCAGTGGCGGATCCAGGGGGGGGGGGGCCCACGGGCCCCGGGCCCCCCCCTGTGGCTCTGGGGCCCCCCCCTTTGCCAAAGAGGGCCTATAGAAAAAAATTTCCGATACCTCTCCAATTGACCGAATTTGGCCTAAAAATAAAAAATTTCCCCAATTTTTTTTCTGGGGGCTGCCGCGCCCCCAGACCCCTGCAATCCTGTGCTCCATATTTTTTGCCTTTGTGTTCTATTAAAGCCTGTTTATGTGTATATGGGTGCATTGTACACTATTTATTTGCTTAAGACACTGTT
The DNA here is from genome assembly GCA_030248245.1 of Trissonchulus sp. WLG1_4. Lineage (NCBI taxonomy): Eukaryota > Metazoa > Nematoda > Enoplea > Enoplida > Ironidae > Trissonchulus > Trissonchulus sp. WLG1_4. Next base: position 6,595 of record JASANF010011280.1, read on the forward strand.
TAATGTATCCTTTTAGATGTCTTATCGCAGCAAAAATGACATTTTTAATGATTTTGCAAAAATGATTTTACAACAACTGTTGCTTAGAAATGCTGTTTCATTGGAAATGTTATTTCAAAACTCCAAAAAAGGTCCAACCTCTGGGGCTGGGGGCAGCCGCCCCCATTCCCCTGCAAGCAACCACTCGTCCACTCTGATTTTTACAAAAGTGTCGCTTAGAATTGCTTCTTGAATGGAAATTTTGTTTCAAAATTCCAAAAAAGCTCCAGCTTCTGGGGGCTGCCGCCCCCGGACCCCCGCAACCACTTTGATTTTTTACCATAAGTATTGCTTAGAATTGCTTTGTCAATGCAAATTTTATTTTAAAATTCCAAAAAAGCTCCAGCTTCTGGGGGCTGCCGCCCCCAGACCCCTGCAACCACTTTGATTTTTTACAATAAGTATTGCTTAGAATTGCTTTGTCAATGCAAATTTTATTTTAAAATTCCAAAAAAGCTCCAGCTTCTGGGGGCTGCCGCCCCCAGACCCCTGCAATTGCTATGACTTTAGGACGTGTTGCTGACAACTTTTTCAGTGCAAATTCACCGTCTAAATTTTACAAAGCTAAACCCCTGCAGACTGGCGCGCCCTGTTAGTTTGCTACATTGTGTGCGCGTTTCACCCCCCCCCCCGCTTCCCCCGGTCGTCGACCATCAGTACAGCCCCTTCTTCGCGAAGTCCTGGATACGCTACTGCTATGCAATGTGTAAAATAACACATAAAACATAACAATCGACACTACTAAAAAAACGCCTCGCAAAATATTTTTCACGCTCGATACCCCCCCCCCCCCCCCCGGTCGACACCCAAGGTGGGGCCCCCCCTTTGAGAATTCCTGGATCCGCGCCTGGTTAACGTGGCTTTGTTTTGGTTCCAAAAAATTGTAAACATCATTCCGACTCCATTTAAACACGTTTAGAACGAAGAAAACACGGGTTTTGAAAAAATTGCGAAACGTCTTCCACTGAGGGTTCAGATTTCGGGGGGTTATATCTCGCGAAATCCAAAAAATGAAATAGGGGTTCTTGAAGCAAAAATGCTTCCGTCAAGGTGCTCTACTAAAAAAACAGGTCCACTATTCTGCCCCCCCAACTGCATTTACCCCCATTGATTGCCTGTTAAAACCAATAAAAACAAACAAGTATCAAAAAACTCCAAAAAATTATAACAAACAGCGAGGATATGTATGCATAAGCGATATTTTTGCCTGATAATTAAAGGAAAATTGGTTAAAATTTTGGTGAAATTTTTACGAAAATAGTAAGAAAATTCGTGGAAAATTTGATGATAATTGGATGATATGTTGTGGAAATTTGTGTGAAATTCGTGAGAAAATTGTAAGATAATTTGTAGAAAATTTGTCGATAATTGGATGATACTTTAAGGAAATTTGAGTGAAATTCGTGAGAAAACGATAAGATAATTCATTAAAAATTTGCTGATACGTTGATGATCTTTGATCGAAATTTGGATGAAATTTGTAAGAAAAGAGTCCGATAATTAGTTGAAAAATGGTCAATAACTTCGGGTTATTGGTCAGAATAGTGGGTGATCTTCGTATGAACGCTGCAAGTTGTCAGTTTTGCAAATAAGATCTTACAATTTTCTTGCAATTATCTTGCTGTTTTCGGGGGGGGGGGGGGGGGGGGTGTTTATTTTTATTATAAGATGGGGTGGGAGGCACGTGGCGGATCAAGTGCAGTTGGGGGGGGGGGGGGAATAGTGGACCTATTTTTTTGAGTAGAGCACCTCGAGGGAAGCATTTTTTGTAATAGAACCCCTATCCACAAATTTGGATTTTCTGAGCTATGACCCCTTGAAAATTGCATTTTCTGTGTTTTTGGAAGTGAACGTAGGCCAAAGTTCGAAGCCAAAAATGGCTATCATCTTTGTTTTTGGATAGTTTTGAGTGCGTTATGATGTTTTAAGGCATCGTCTAGGCTTACTTGGCAGGATTCTCTAGGCTAAGCTGGCAGGATTTTTTCTGAAAATTTCGATTTTTTATTGCCTAAGCCTGAGCCTAAGCCTAAGCCTGAACCTGTGCATTTAACCCCACGTGGCAGCCGAAAATAATTTTTCCCCCTATTCTTCAGTTTGACCCAGTTGGTGTTTGACCCAGTTTAACGATGCATAGTTCGCCTATTATATATATAAGTTTAAAAAATTAACATTTTTTTGGTATAAATGAGCAGAATATTTTGGAAACAAAGTTGAATTAAAAATATTATAAGTTACGTTATGATGATCAAACTTCAGACTGATATTACGACAGTATCGGTGAAAATTTTCGAAAATTAGCCCCTGAATGTCGAAAAATGATGATTTTCTACAAAATTTGATTTTTTTCGAAAAGCAGTAAATCTACGTTTTGCTTGGAAAGTGCTAAAAATGGACTCAGCGCGTTCGAAAACCTATAAAAACGTGTTTTTACATTGAAAAAGTATGCGTTTGAATTTTCCCTCCCGCTGCCGAACCTGCACGGGAAGAATGTGTTTGAATGTTTTTAACATGTTTTTTGCACTTTCGATTAACATGCTTTTAACATGTTTTTAACATATTTTAACATGTTATTAACATGGTTTACTTTTAACATCTTTTAACATGTTTTTTGAATAGTGTTAAAAACATGTTAAAAATTTTAACATCAATTTAACACGTTTTTCGCATTAAATTTGCACAAATTTAACATATTTTTAACATGTGTTTTTAACGTGTTATATATTATAACACCAATAATTTCACTTCAGATTTTTATTAAAAGGGGCCACAGCTATTTTGGAGGCTAAAGATATAATTGGGGGCATGGCCGACGATGGGGGTTTCGTATTTTTATTAAAAAAATGGGGTAGGAAGCGAATTAATTCCCCCCCTATGCTTTAGTCCGACCGCCTAGGCCTAGCCGTTGTGTTGGCAGTAGGATTGTGCTTAACCATTTTTTTCAGACACATGGACGAGCCGGTGTTGCTTATAGCCAAATACAGTTTCCAAGGGAAAAACAATGACGAGGTAACACGGAGTCCTCATTTGATTATACGTATATACCACTTGGGTAAAGGGGAGAATAATTCTTTCGGGGACTCGGTTTGGGGGAGGAGCATATCCGGGATTTTCGAAATTTTAATGGGCTTGTCCCGACGTTTCAGGGGCTTGAACTGACAAAAACGTGAAAATGTACAATTGTTGCCTAAAAATGTTCAATTTTGTTTAAAATTTGGACGCTTTTAGCAATTGTTTAGCTTTTTGGTCATTTTGAAATATTTTACAGCGATGGGCCCCGTTGCACCAAACACTGATAACGGATAAATTATCAGTTATCAGTAAATTATCAGTAAACTGCGTTGCACGGCGTTTACTGATAACTGATAATTATCAGTTATCAGTTATTATATAGTTATCAGTTATCAAATATCAGTGTTGCACAAAATTTACTGATAATTATCATTTATCAGTTATCAGTAAAATTTCCGCCATTTATCAGTGAATTATCAGTGTTCGTTGCACAAAGCAAAACACTGATAACTGATAACTGATAATTTTAGCCAATTTTTTATCAGTGTTCGTTCACTGATAAATTTTATTTATTAGCATTTTCAAGCAACTACAGTTACTTTTGATGTATGTAAACAATGTTTTAATGAATTTTCTTGCAATTTTGCCGCTTTTTGCCTAATGTGTCATACTTTGGTACCATATTATGGATGAAAACTGATTCATTGTTCCAGTGTGTTTCATACAGTGTGCCAGCCACACAGCATTGTCTTTGTATATATAAGTGATACAAAAATTGATTCAAATGTGAAAATATATGCTTCTAAATTGAAGCTCATAAAAAAGTGAATATAATGACGAAGAAAATTTTAGAAAAACAGTCGAATTAACGCTAATTTCTACGTTTTTTACGGTTTACTGATAATTTATCAGTTATCAGTTATCAGTGTTCTTGTGCAACACTGATACTGATAACTGATAACTGATAAATGTCGTGCAACGCTATACTGATAACTGATAGTTGATAACTGATACTTGATAACTGATAACTGATAAATTTTTGTGCAACGGGGCCCTGGGGCCCATTTTTTTGACCCCATTTTTTTCAGCACCAAGCAGGGGGGCTTGTCACGATCAGAGATACACGGGGTGAATCGGCGAGGGGGGGGGGGTGCCCGACCCTTGGCGGAAGGGGGGGGGGGGGGGGCGGTGTTTTGGCCATTTTTCGGTGACAGCCGAAAATTTTTCAGAATTTTTCGATTTTCAACTTATTCTTGGGGTACTTTTTTCGCCGCAGGCGAAAATTTTTTGCAATTTTTCAACTTTTTACTCATTTTTGGGGCACTTTCTTGGCCATCAGAGGGGGGGTGGGGGGTTGAGGGGGGGTGTCGGATGTCTGAGGGGGGGGGGGGTGCCGACTCCCCACAGGGGGGGGGGGGGGGGATACACCCCCCTATCCCCCCCTATGTGCATCTATGGTCACGATGGGTCAATTCTGAGAGGGCGGGACTTATCCAAAATTCTCAATTCTGGGGGGGGGTTGCTTTCCCCCCATATATACTCCTTCATGTATATACATGTCAGTGTTATTGATTATTGAATGAATGTTGTTGTTTGTTTTAGCTGTGCTTCGTGAAGAATGACGTGATCGTGCGGACGCAGGGGCCGGAGGGGGGCTGGTGGGAGGGCACGCTGGACGGCAAGACCGGATGGTTCCCCGCCAACTATGTCTCTCTGCTCAAAAACAACAACAACGCCCTCAACAGTCAGTTGGCTCAGTTGCTCCGTTCACAAGGCTCCCCAAATAAAGTGTAACACCACCCTCTTCCATCTTCCCTCTTACTGTTTATGTATACCCCGTCGTCAGTGACAAGGACCTGGCATATTTTTGGAAAAACTTTATGGGTGGGCGCAGAGATGCACTAGGGAAATCGATAGGCGCAGGGGGGGGGTGCCCGACCCCTGGCGGAAGGGGGCCCCCCCCCCCGCAGCCCCCCCCCCCACTAAAAATATGCCAGTACTTTGTATCTTATGATTAATGATTCATATTTTAATAGTATGCGTATTCAAATGTCACAGACGAAGACAATGTAAATCAATATTGGCCGTGTATATATATATAGCAGTTGTTTTGTTTTCACTTTTCAGAGACCACAGCGGAACATCATCGTGCCAAAAGTCCCAGCGGGAAGCGGCACCGGAGTCCGGACCCGGGAGGGGGGGCCGCCAAGGTGGATCAGCGTGTCTTGTATCGCGCAATGGTAAGTCAGCGTTCCATCATTGTCACCTTTTTGCTTTTTCAAACCAGTTTTATAACACTAACACTCTCGATTGTGTTTATTCTGTTTTCATTCCATTTCTGAGGAGAAGCAGTATGTCTTTATTCTGTTATAATGAATTGGACCATGGTTATTTTTTTGCGTAAAATACTGCGTATTTACGCAATGGACCTTAAATTTACGCAGTCAAAAAATAAAAATACGCACAATTTACGCAGCGTTCATGTGCCCACCAGGGGCAGTAAATCAAAGTTAGCCGAAAAAGTTTTCCGATGCGTCTCCAATTGGGCCTGAAAATTGAATAATTTCCAATTTTTGTACTGGGGGCTGCCGCCCCCAGACCTCTGCATCTTTATTGCTTTGTGTTTCTTGCTATAATTGTCTTTCATTAAAACGTAAGCAAGTGTATGTATGTATTTATATGTATGTATTTGTATGTATCGATATCGTATGGAACCGAACATAATTTTGAAGAATCTAAAAGTAGTTCCCCCAGTCTGAAACTACGGAAATGGCACATTCGGCATAGTTCAGTGTCCTAAAAGTTTTCAAACTAATAGATTTGCTCACATTAAACAAAGATACAGATCGGATGTTGTACAAATTGCTTGAAAAAACTGTCAACTGGACATGACCATGTGTTACTTTGTGACCACTAGCTTTTTTACGTTTACTCCAATAAATGTTATGTTCACTGTATTATAATTACTTGACACGCCGTTTAAAGGCGTTGGCTATGTTTTTAAACATTTATATACTAGTGTTAGAAAAATTCGCAATCGTTTCTAAACATGGTTTTTTTTTTGCGTCCCACAGTGCGTCCAGACGCAATGACATTCAGCTGGACGCAAATTTTTTTAGCGGGACGCAAACGGGACGCAGTGATTTTTTTGGAATTCTGACTAAAAAACCCCAGTATAAAGTCCATGTGCAGCTGCTGGTGGCCCGAATCGTAAGAAAATTCCAATATATATGTCTCAATTGACCAAATTTGACCTTAAAATCTAAAAATTTTCCAAATTTCTTCTGTAGGCTGCAGTAACATATTGAGTCTTTTCGAGTAGCTACTAGGTTTTTCGACACCGCCAGACCCCCTTTGGTTTTTATGGCCGGCTAGAAAAAATTTCCGATAGGTCTCCAATTGACCAAATTTTGCCTAAAATAAAAAATTCTCGAACAAGTTGTCTTGGGGCTGCCGCTCCAGACATCTGCAACTCTGTGGGTTACTATTCATTGCTGTTATTTTTCCCCCTTTGGTTTATTGGGTCCGACCGGAAAAACTTTCCGATACGTCTTCAATTGACCTAATTTGGGCTAAAAATAAAAAATTCCCCAAATTTTTTTCTGGGGGCTGCCGCCCCCAGACCCCTGCAATTCTGTGGCTTGGTGTTCCTTGTCTTTCTGCTAAAAAGTGCATTTTAATCCATTACAAAATATTGAAAAGTCATTCCCGCCCGAAATTTTTTCTGGATATGCCACTGTATATAAAGTATATAAGTTCGTAGCTGCCTTATTTTAGAAAAAAATATTTCTTGTGAATTTAGGGTCCGTAACATATTACAATACTGTACATACTACGCCCGTTTTTGTAAATAATTTTCGCAAATTGCACAAATGAGTTGGCCTAAGCTTTTTGTCAATTGGCCTAAAAAAATTTTGGACCTGAGGCCAAGTCGTCTACACTTTTCAGACCAAAAAAACCCTGCTTTCGTCAAAGCCTATGCATTGATACAAGAGTGCATTATGCTGCATTTGCATGTCCACGCGAGTACATTATGCTACCTTGTGTAAGACACTGTTTTATGTTACGTTCCCATCTTTTGTTTTCAATTTTTCTTTCGGAAAAAATTGCTGATACGTCTCCAGTCGAGCAATTTCGACCTAAAAATTGAAAATTTTTACAATTTCTTTTCTGAGCGGTGTCGCCTCCAGACCCAGGTCCCCGCAACTTTGTGCCTTAGCGATCTTGCATTTGTAATGTAAATCCACTGGTTAAAATTACAAAAAATGCAATTTAACCCATAACAGAAAATCGAAGTCATTCAATCCACCCCTTTTTTTCTGGGCACCCAACTTCGGCGATGCCACCTAAAATGTCAGTGACGTTAATAACGTAGTGTATGCACCGATAGAAACACAAGACTTTTACGGTACCACCTGGACGCACTGTCATTGTGTGGGACGCAATTTTTATGAACGGGACGCAAAATGGACGCAGTCTCGGATTTGAAAAAAAAACCCTGTTTCTAAAAATACGCAGTCAAAAATAAAAATACGCAGTATATATTTACGCAGTGCCGATTTTCAAAAAAAATTACCCTGAATTGGACCATCCATTTTGTACTAATTTAAAAATTTTCACTATATATAATACATAATCTTGGCTCTTACAGGCAGGGGCGTAGCCAGGATTTTGAAAAGGGGGGGTCGCATCTTGTCAACTTTTTTGGCTCACTCAGTTATAGCAATTTTGAAGTTGAAGTGAAGTTTTTCGCGATTTGAGTACTCACACACGCACGGAAAACGCAAGACCATTGAGCCATAGGTTGCAGGGTCTGGGGGCGGTAGCCCCCAGAAAAAATTACGGATTTTTTCAATTTTTAGGCCGAATTTGGCCCACCGAATACGTATCAGAAAGGAAAATTTAAACAAAAGTTGGGATCGTCTGACGTCACATCAGACAGCGTATTACACAAGTAAATGCAGCATACGGTAATCTACTCCTGCAGACATGCATAGGCTTTGATGAAATATAATATAACAAGGAATAATAAACCACAGAACAGCAGGGGTCTGGGGGCGGGAGCCCCCAGGAAAAAATTTTTTTAGGCCAAATTTGGTCAATTGGAGACGTATCAGAAATTTTTTTAGGACGGACGTTTACAAACGCAAGATATATACTAAAAACCCAAAGTTGCAGACGTTTGCGGTTGGCAGAATGGCAGCCCCAAGAAAAAAGTTTTCCAATTTTTAGATCGAATTTGGTCAACTGGAGACGTGTCAGAAATTTTTTCTGACAGAAAAATTAAAACAAAAGATGGTATATACCGTCACACCAGACAGTCAGACAGTATGTTGCACAAGTATGTAAATGTAGCATTATATACTCATGTATACATGCATAGGCTTTGGCGAAAGATAATAACAAAGTAAGCAATAAAAAAGTAAGCCAGATAGTCGCGGTGGTCTACCGCCCCCAGAAAAAAATTGGGGGGAAATTTTTGATGATTTTTAAGCCAAATTGGTCAATTGGAGACGTATCAGAAATTTTTTTAGGCCGGGCGAATAAAACCAAAGGGGGCCCTTGTTGACAATTTCTTTAGGTTCGACCAAAAGGGGGGGGGTCGCGACCCCCGCGACCCCCCCCCCCCTGCTTACGCCCTTGCTTACAGGTGAGCTAGACTCTTGCACATTTACTGTAAATTAAGACACTATATATAAGAGTGTTTACTTTTGAATGTGGCTTCATTTCACAGCTTATTAGTTACTTAAAAGCTAAAACATTGTAAAAATCAACGATGTAATAATATTTTTAACCTGGCTATATGTTGGTCTTGGTCAATGAATGACACAAAACGCACTCCCCATTATTGCTCTAAATTTGCACACAATTGCGACAGATATTAAGCGATATATTATATTTTTTAGATGCAGAGAAAACGTGTTGCTCTAACTCGTAGCAATATGTATAAGTAAAAAACTGGAAAAATAACAAAATGAAAACATAGTTTTTTACGTTCTTATGTACTTATAGATCTAGGGACACGTATATAAAGCCAAATCTGGAACAGCATTAGAAGGCACTATAAGGCAGTTTTTTGATGTCAATAACATGCATATATCTGCTTTCAGTGCGGCTGGGAACCCATACATCTAGTGGCACAAAGTTACACTTAAATATTTTCAAAATCCACCGATTTGAAGGGTCATAGCTGAGTATACAGGGCAAGTATGAAAAAACTGACGTCATTATGTCATACCCATGTAGGTACAAAATATCCAATTTAGAACGCAATCCCAAAACTTCTCTAAAATTGTATGAAATGCAGCTGATGCATGGTGGAACCTTATATATATATATATATATATTTGTTTTAGGTGCTGAAGGATCTGGTGGACTCGGAGACGGGCCATCTGAGCGAGCTGCAGACCATGTTCGGCAACGTGCTCCAGCCCATGGCCACTGCCGGACTGTAAGTTAAAGCATACATGTTGGGGGGCCTCTCCGGCCAAATTTTGGGGACCCTCCCCCCTAATCGACCAAAAATACCCTAAATTTTGCGAAATGTTGTAAAAAATCAAAAATTTCATTTGTAGGCGACACGGGACCGCCAGTAAAACCAGGCCTCCTGCTCCTACCGCGTGAACCTCGGATTACTTGGTGGCCCCCCACAGCCAGGCGAACATACACATATACACCTAATATGTTAAAGAAGCAAGGCCTGCTGGCAAACCACGGGTAATCCTCTTGGCCTTCTCAGGTTGAGGACAGCTTGAGTCGTTTCCGAGCGACACCGCAGCTGTAAAATGTAAAATGGCAAGAGAGTGAGGGCGGTAAAAAAATGCGATAAAATGTAAAATTTTGCGAAATTTTGTAAAACACTAGAAATCTCGTTTTTTTTTTTTGGGGGGGGGGATATCCCACATCCCCGCCATCATACGTCATGTGTGCGTTGAAGCAGCGTGTGCGTTGAAGCAGCCACAGGGCACACCACCTAGTCGCAACTACAAGCTGGCCTTTCAAACGTCAGCCAAGTTCAATCCGGCTGGCTGGAGGTTTAGCAATGATAGTAATTGGGGTGCTATAAGAAGGGTGTGTGAGACAAACTTATTCGCATGAAGCTACATTCGAAGGCCAGGTTGAAAATCGTGGGAATAATTAAACACGTGTTTGTGGTCGGATGGTTGTGGTGTTTTAGGTGTCCGGAAGGCGAGTACGGGTCCCTGTTGGAGAAACTGGACGAGATAATTCGCTGCAAAACATATTTGCTGCAGCACCTGGAGTCCCAGATGCGGTGGGTATTATCTAAAGCATGGCTCCACTCGTCAATACTCCCCATTCACGTAACGGAGTCAAAATTTTGTGGGGCCTCTCGGCCAAATTTTGAAGAGCCTCCCACCCCTGATCGACAAAAAATACCCTAAATTTTGTAAATTTTTTCCAAAAAAGTGGCATTTTTACTAAATTTTTCCTAATTTTTTGGGACCCTCCCCCTGACCCCTCGATTGGGGTAGGGTCTTCCTTCCCCTCCCCTCATACATGACTCCCCATCTATCTTGAAGTGTGCTATGGTGATTGCTTCAAGTTGTGAGTAACTGAGTAGTGAGTGGCAATGTTTCAGACTGGAGATTGGAGAGCAACGGGTCGGGGGCGAGTTCATCAGGACCGCGAGCACCCTCAAGGACCTGCTGCGGCCCTACTGCTACAACCACCCGCACATTGTGCAGATTCTCAACCAAAAAAAGTATATACACTATTACACTCACAACCTGTTTTAGTCATTATGCTGTAGTGTCTGCTCTGAGTTACCATGCCGTTGCCAACAT
>JASANF010011281.1:0-10749 GCA_030248245.1 Trissonchulus sp. WLG1_4
CTACTACTACTACTACTACTACTACTACTACTACTACTACTACTACTACTACTACTACTAGTACTACTACTACTACCTTCTGCTAAATGCAGCGCCCAAACACTGGCAGTATATCAGCAAGAGGAGTAATAGTACAAAATAGTAGATAGTACAAAATATATCCATTATGATATATGTAATCCTGAGACAGAATTTTAAAAAAAGTCAAATTGTTTATGAAAGGCAAGACAGTCTGCGACAAAATCGGGAGATCCGTTAATCGGAATCGTTGCAGCATGATCATTTCAAGTACACAACAAACTGCCACACTTTCAAATGCCACATCAAACTGTTAATCAAACAAACTTGAATTTAAGCTGCTAAATCCGGTACTGGATTAAAACCTTGCTGGTGACACCTTACGGATAAGGATTAAAATTTCCCCCTCAGAGAAAATTGTCCCCCGCTCCGGATACAAATATCGAAATAAAAGTGTCACCCGGATAAAACTAAGCCTGTGCGATTGAAATTGTCCCTCACTAGCAAAATTGTCCGGATATCCCGCTCAGAACAATCCAACATACATACAGTATCAAACCTAGGAGACACTTTTATTCGGATAATTAAGTCCTTGAAAGGGCACACATTTATTGAAGAAGAAAATTTATTATCGTTAGGGTCAATTCATACAGTCGTTTGTCCGTTTAGCCGGCAAAATTAGGTAATAATCACGCCATCAATAGTGTATGAGAAAAAAATTGTGGCGTAATTTTTCAGCATTTTTTGCTGAACGGACAGACGGCTATAAGGCCCGGATCACACAGACGTACTTTTTACTTTTTGCTTACTTTTTACTTTTTTCTTTTGCAAAAGTGTTCATACAGGCTAATTTTTTACTCAAGGAATGTCGCATTCAATTGGCTGACTTTGGTGCAGTTGAATGTCAAAAAGCAAATCTGATCAATAAATAAACAATGAAGCTCAATAGGCGGTATTTCCGCTAGAGCATTCTGATTGGATGGATTACAAAAGTAACGCGTTTAAGGCCAAAAGTAAAACGTAAAAAAAGTATAAAGTACGTTCTGTATGAACCGAAATTTTTACTTTTGACCGAAAAGTCAAAAGTATAAAGTACGTCTGTGTGAGCCGGGCCTACGTATCAATCGAGCCTATACACATAAGAGCAATGGCCAGTTTATTCGGACAAAAGTGTCCGGATGGAGAAAGTTCAAAAAGACACTTTTATCCTCGACAGCCCCACTCACAGTGTCGTCGAATCCCAGCGTGTATCCCACCACCTCAGCCCAGCCCACCATGAAGTACGAGAAGACCGCGATCCATAGAATTGACCCGAAAAATGTGATCACAAAGTACTTTCGCATTTTCTGAAAAAACAATGTTTCATTTCGCATTTTTTGAAAAAAAAATGTTTCATGTATTCTGTCTTCTACTAATGCACTTTAATACTGTACACTTTTGTGCTTGCAATTCGTCACTGATTAGTAAAAATAGTACATAGAGAAGAGTAAACACCCTATTCTAGCTAATCGGCCGGAACGATGCTCCAGCCGGAATAGCGCTTTTACGCCTAGATTTCAGGGTTGGAGGGGACATCTATGATTGGAGGGATGCCTCCTTTGGAATGAAGGCATGTCTTGAGTCCAGGAAAGACCATCAATGGGGCTATTTCGACCGGGGCTTCGTTCCGGCCGATTAGCTAGACTAGGCAAGAGTGTCATACTCTTCCCTATTACATATGTACCATTGTTAGTAATCATACCTAATACAACTATTGATAACTAAAAAATACCATACATAAGGTGCCTGAGTTTATGTGGTTAAAATTATGATATTTGCTGAGTGATAAGGTTTAGTGAACTGAGTGAGTCCGTACTGGCTTCCGGACGTCCGGGAGGGTGAGCCAGAGGGAGAAAATGATGGGGGCGACGATGAGGTATATGATGCGCTTCTGGCAGGTAGGGGGCCAGGACAGGTCCAGGGGGGCCTCCTCCTCCCCCTCCTCCAGGTCCACTGAGTCCTCCACTTCGCTCACCTACAACAAACAACACTTTGGCTCCATTCATACTTATGCCCTATGTCCGCTCAGCCGCCATGTAATTTGTGATTTATGGACATTACGGCTGTAAGTTTGAATCGAGCCATTGAACAATTAATCCATTGAGAAAACAATTAACCATCATACGTTTATGTGTGTCTACTGAATGACACCTAGGGCCTTTTCCTTTACCAGATTAAACGGACTGGACTTATTTTAGTCCGAGATTTAGGAATGGTAAATCCGGTTAAACGGACTAAACGAGTTGAAATAAGTCAGCTTCTTAATTTTAGTCTGACCCCATTCCAAAACTGTCGCTGGACTAAACGGATTTAAGATGCACGCTTAACATTAGCGTGCATAATATCCGTTTTAGTCCGATTAAAAAGCAGCGCGCTAAAAGTTAAGTCTGTTTAATCCGGAGGTTTTGGAATGACAATTTTCAGCATAATTTTTAAACCGTTTAGTCTGATTATAATTAACCCTTTAATCCGGTAAGGAATAGGCCCGATTATAAGCGATGTTTTAACGTGCACTCTTATCAGCGGATATAACCCTTTCCTGCACAAAGGTTCGAAAAATGCATTTAGCTGGGTTTTGATCCGTTACCACAGACGGAGCCTGTGTCACAGGGTCAGTTTTGTGATTGGACTGTCACCCCTAGCCACAGCCACAAGGCCATCGGCACGCTTTACTACCAAGGTATCCTCCTAAAGGACTCGATTCTGAGAAACACCATGCCGACGGGTTTCACTAATGTGAGATAGTGCACTTTTGCCTCAGATGCAACCAGTATGCGGGAAAGGATTAAACCTGCACTTTTGCCTCAGATGCAACCAGTATGCGGGAAAGGATTAAACCTGCACTTTTGCCTCAGATGCAACCAGGGGGCCTGTTGCTCAACTTTACAAATCTCACAATTGTAACAATTGTAAGTGCAAAATCAGGTGATTCGTAATGAATTTATATAATGAATTCGTAACGAATCACCAGATTTTTCCCTTACAATTGTTACAATTGTAAGACTTGTAAAGTTGAGCAACAGGCCCCAGTATGCGGGAAAGAATTAAACCTGCACTTTTGCCTCAGATGCAACCAGTATGCGGGAAAGGATTAAGGCCCGGTTCACACAGACTTACTTTTTACTTTTTCCTTTTTACTTTATACTTTTTACTTTTGACTTTATACGTTTTACTTTTGCAAACGTGTTCACACAGGCTTACTTTTTACTTAAGGAAGATTGCATTCAATTGGCTGGCTTTGGTGCACTTGTCTGTCACAATGCAAATCTAACCAATAATAATGAAGCTCAATAGGCGGAGCTTCTCTCAGAGCATTTTGATTGGCTAGATTGCAAAAGTAAAAAGTAAAAAGTAGAACGCGTTTCTACTTTTACTTTTGGCCAAAAGTAAAAAGTAAAAAGTAAAAAGTACGTTCTGTATGAACCGAAATTTTTACTTTTGGCCCCAAAGTAAAAAGTAAAAAATAAAAAGTACGTCTGTGTGAACCGGGCCTAAACCTGCACTTTTGCCTCAGATGCAACCAGTATGCGGGAAAGGATTAAACCTGCACTTTTGCCTCAGATGCAACCAGTATGCGGGAAAGGATTAAACCTGCACTTTTGCCTCAGATGCAACCAGTATGCGGGAAAGGATTAAACCTGCACTTTTGCCTCAGATGCAACCAGTATGCGGGAAAGGATTAAACCTGCACTTTTGCCTCAGATGCAATCAGTATGCGGGAAAGGATTAAACCTGCACTTTTGCCTCAGATGCAACCAGTATGCGGGAAAGGATTAAACCTGCACTTTTGCCTCAGATGCAACCAGTATGCGGGAAAGGATTAAACCTGCACTTTTGCCTCAGATGCAACCAGTATGCGGGAAAGGATTAAACCTGCACTTTTGCCTCAGATGCAACCAGTATGCGGGAAAGGGTTAAACCTGTTTCACACGAGGACGCCATATGTAGGATGCTTTATGAAATGCACCATAGGTTAGGCCATGAAATCTGGATAAAAGTAAGCTTTGCATTCATTGCATTCACTTTAGTCAGTCAACGCCACTGTTGTGAATCCAGGGTCACCCCCTGGTCGAGGCAGGCCTTCTCGCACTCATATAGACACATACATCTTCAAAACTCGTTCCTATTCACGTTTCACAATCGCGGAGTTAAGTCAAGACTCACGTTTCTTCATTTTTATATTTGGCAGTTTTCATGACTTCGCAGCACTCTGTGCAGCGCCCTTGAGTTCAGAAATTACTAGAAAGGCTGCCAGCAGTTTCTCTGGCTTGCTGTTTGGCTTACAGCGTAGTAAAATCGTGACTCAGCACAAGAAACGTGAATATGAATACATGCATTTAAAACATGAAGTTATTCGCACTTTAACGCCCAAATTCAGAAAAGTTATTTAACAATTTAAATAGTTTTATACATTTTTCATTTGGGTTTTTAATGGGAAGCTATTTCTAGGCCAATCGGCGCATTGCCGAAAATATATATTGTCCTATGGTGTAACTGGCTTATAGTCAGTGTGAGCTGGTGAAGACGTCGCGAACAGGGGGGTGGCGCTGAAGCGTGAAACGGGGTTAAGTATTTAGGGCTTCACGCGCCGGTAGCGTTTAGGAATAGCTTCCCCTGAGATTAGGGAATGAACCTGAGCTAGGTGTTTACTCGTTTTCATATATTTTTGTTATTAGTTATTTTGGCCTCCAATAAAAATGTTTAATTTGTAAGTTTTGTGTCGTCTCCAATTTTGATCTGTGTTGGGTGTTTTTGTAGGGCTTTGCAGCTATTGCGGGAATTCACCGCGTGAGTCCCGGACCTGAGAGAGGGCTGGACAACTGAGTTTTAGGCCGTTTGTTACGGTCTTCAACCGTTAGATCACGTTCCACTGGGCTCGGGCGCACGGTCACATTTAGCCCTCGTGCCCTCGCCTTCCGAGCCTAAATTCCAAGAGCCCCGTGGTTCGTGGTTTAACACCACCACTTCAAAAGTTCAAATCAGCGCCCCTTATATGCATTCAGTGGCCTAGAGTGTTTTATTACCGTCCAAAGCTAGTGGTACCTTTCTACAGTCTGACAAAAAATAGTTGCGCCACTTATGTACTTATTCTGGTGGCACGACTTCTGCGACTACTTGCTGTATTCTTGACAGTCAAAATCTATTTTTTTGGTAACAAGATCACATATTTAGTTTCGTCAAGTGGTGCAACACTTTTGTCAGACTTCAGACTCGTCTGGTTTACAGGCGTGAGCTTAAGGTGTCCGTTCTGGCCGTGGTCCTGGGCCTGGGGGTCGTGGTTGTGTTCGGCGTCCTGGACGGGCTCGATATCCTCGACCACCGTCTTCTGGGTGTGCAGCGAGGAGGTGGACGGGTGCGCCTGGGGCGGCTTGCTCAGGGGGTTGTTTGGCTGCAGCTGAAAATAGACACAACAAGAGTACATAATCGTGGCAAAAGTGAGACGGCATTATGTACTCTTGGCCTTGGTCACAGTTACAGCCGTATGTCCAGTCCCGGCTAAATCACAAAACAATCACGTCACTATTAATGTATGAAAAATATAATTTATGCAAACATGTGTATATATATATAAGTGTATATCATATACACACACACATATATATATATATATATATATATATATATATATATATATATATATATATATATATATATATATATATATATATATATATATATATATATATATATATATATATATATATTCAATTTTAGCTATAAAGCATAAAGATTGATTGTAAATCAGTGATGTTGTCTGCTTTGAAAGTTCTTTGCTCATTATGACCGTAAAATCAGCATGTAGCGTGATTATTTCGCAACTTTGCCGGCTGAATTGACATAACGCCTGTGAGTTTGGATTGACCCTTCAGGCTATGCCCATAAAGCTGAATGACGGAAAAATCACGCCACACTGTGTCAGTTCAGCCGGTAAAATTACGAAAAATCATGCCTGGAATAATACAGAAAATAAAAAAATTGTCGCGATCATATCGTATTTTCGCCGTTAGAACGGGCATACGCCAATAAGTGTGCATCGACGCCAATAGTATGCATTAGCCCTTTCAGAAATTGCACAATACGTATTAACTTAGCATAACTCACAATTGGTTTAACAAAGATCACTGGCAAAGCAATTTTTTCTTATTACGCGGCGGCCGCCGCCGCGTATATACTATATTGCAATCGTCTTCTATGATTGCGCGTAGTTCTACTGTAAAACAAGAGCTAGGTCATGAAAAAGCACTGTTTGTGTGGGCGTGTGTATGTGGGCGTCTGAGTCGTCTTAGTCCAGTGGTAGTTTTGGAATGGAGTCAGACTGAAATTAAGCTATGACTTATTTTAAGTAGTTTGGTCCGTTTATTAACCAGATTTGCCATTCCTAAACCTCGGACGTGAACAAGTACACTTCGCTTAATCCGGTAAAGCTATGGGCCTTAAGGGTGGCTTTCACAAACGTGGTTTTATTAAACCATGGTTTAGCTCTGTTAAAATTTCAAACCTGCAGTTTAGTAAAACCACCTTTTTGAAATCCACCTAAAGAGTTGTCATGTTTAGCTATAGATGTTGGCTTTAAAATATTTTGGTGTCGCGTTCTATATTCGAAGAATATCCTCAGCACTGTAAGCATGTCGCAAGGAGTTCTATCCAAAATTAATTTAACTCTACTCGCAAAACGTGCTTGTTCTGCCTATTTGGGTGCAAAATATCATAAAGGTAAACTGAAATTGAGTGAAGTTATTAACATAATCAAGTACATGAGTCTATAAGGCCTATAATATAGATAGGACTAGTATCATAGATGCACATAGGGAGGGGGGGGGGTAGGGGGGTCCCGTCCACCCCCCCCCCCCTGAGGGGGCCCGCCCCCCCCCCCCTCATACCTCCGTCACCCCCCCCCCCCTCACCCCCCCACCCCCCCTCTGATGGCCAAGAAAGTGCCCCAAAAATGCGTAAAAAGTTGGAAAATTGCAAAAAATTTTCGCCTGCGGCGAAAAAAGTACCCCAAAAATGAGTTGAAAATCAAAAAATACTGAAAAATTTTCGGCTGTCACCGAAAAATGGCCAAAACTAGGGACCACCCTCCTTCTGCCAGCGGTCGGGCACCCCCCCCTCGCCGATTCACCCCGTGCATCTCTGACTAGTATACTAATCTATATTTGTATATTCGGTACGGAGGTTGGTTTTAAACTACTTACATAGACTTGCATTGTAAAATATGATAAAGCGTAGTGCAGGCATGCAATAAATGACTACAATAGATGTAAATAAACGTAGTTACTTTTCAAACAATACCTTTATAAGGGGAGAGCTTTCAGTTAAACGAGAAACCTCCGCCTTCATTAAAAAATATGTCCAAACTATCTAAGACATGGGTGTGTGTGGGGATGGGGGGAGAAATCGCTATCAAGTCCCCCCTCCTAACCTAACACGGATCGACAAACATTTTCAACGACAAACAATATGCTTCGATGAATCGGGCCCAGAACAGCATACACCCATAATTAGTCAATTTAGAAAACTGCATAGTACCCCGCCCCCTCCGTCTGAGATATATCCCCAAAGGACCAGTTTGGCAACCTGTGGGCAACATGTGGAAGGGTGCTGTGTGCATAGCCTAAGCTCTTGGGAGTCAGTGTCCCTACAGGACAAGTGGCACAACTTGTGGGGCTACTTGTGGGGCAACTTGTCGGACAACCTTTGGGCCAACCTATGGGGCGGAGCTGCCGGTGGGCAACCTGTGGGGCAACTTGTAGAGGATATATTCCTAAGGGTGTCCCAGAGAACAAGTGGGGCAACTTGTGGGGCAACCTGTGGGGCAACCTGTGGGGCAACCTGTGGGGCAATCTGTGGGGGAGGGCTGAGTGGCCTAACCTCTTGGATGTCAGTGTCGTTGGCGGACTCCTCGAGGATGGTGGGCTGTACGGAGGAGTGCCTGGTGACGGACATGCGATACATCCCCTGTCGTGCGGAGGGGGTGAGTTCGGGCTCGTGCAGGGGGGGACTGGCGGAGGCCAGGGGCACGCTGTGGCGGTGCTGCGTGGCGTCAGTGGTCAGACGGGCCGTGGCGCGGCATGCAGAGCGCAGGCGCTACAAAGCACCCCACACCAACACATCGAAGGCAAACCATGATTGCAAGATGGCATATCACTTCCCCCCTCAATGTTTGCCTCTTCCCCCCCTGAAAGTTTGTCCCTATGATTTGTCTTTTGACATATCACTTCACCCCCCCTTCTCGAAAGTTGGTTTGTTTCGAAAGCTGTCAAATCCTCCCTTTGGAAGTTTGTCCTTATGACTTTTGACATATTACTTTTCCCACCCCTTGAAAGTTTGTTTCTGCGGTTTGCTTTCATGTATTACAGTTATCTCTACCCCCTTGACAGTTGGCCAGCTAGGTTGGTGTCTAGAGAGTGAACTGGTAGGGTTTCAAAAACCGCCAGTCCACATGCTTAAAACTTTATCTGAAGTTTGATGACTTGATGGCTCGATTATTTGCTTTACACGAGAGCTACCTCACAAACCTACATTAAAATTCCAGAATTTAAGAATTAGCCTAGAGCCCGGTTCATACTTATCCTTATCCGTGTCCCTATTAACTTATCCTTGTGCAGTTTCATGAAATCTACATGACAACATGAGCCAATTTTGGGCAAGAATGAAGTTGGGGTCAAGTCTAGTTCGTATGCAAAAGTTAGACGAAACAATTCTGTCAAAGTTGCACAATAAGATGGCAAATCGATATGTTCCCAAAGACAAGTATAAACCGAGCTTAAGCATACACCTGAGCACAGGCAACTAATTCACTAATTCTATTAACTCAAAGGCTAATTAAGCCTAAAGGTCAATTCACACGAGGGAGCATGCGCGGGTGCATTGTATGGTGTACGCCATTGCGTGTGAGCGCGTGCATTCTATAATTATAATGAAAATATTCACACTGTTTACTGCATGATTTAACACAATGCAGCAGGCAGTGTGCGTGAGTGAGGAGTCTAATTATAGAATGGGACAGATCATGCGTCTGCTCATGCGCCATGGCGTACGCCGTGGAGCAACATCCGCCCTCGTGTGAATTTGCCTTTAGCCTAAACCAAAGCCTAAATTCAAAATGAAATTTCAGTGTTTTTGAAAACACACACGCACACTCACACGTGCCAAGCCTAGCTGGAAGGTGAGAAAAATTGCTCTGCGTGCGTAAATTTACACTTTGCTCATCTTTGTGCTCACAATGCAAAAAAGTTTAGAAGAATTTTGCTTTTCTCAGATGTTCACTGATTGAATTTTTGTTGTGTTTTTCAAACATAAACATTTATAAGTTGTTGCCGAATAAATGTGTATATATTACAGCAAAAGTAAAATTATGTAGTCAAAAAATAGAAAGTTATAAAATGTTTTACAGTTTTCTACAAAAAATAGGTATGTAGTTTAGCGTTATTATAATGAAATTTAAGCTTAGTTGTAAAGCTTTACCTTTACTAAATTTAGCTTACCGATACTGATTAATACGTAAAAAAGTTTTAAGTAAACAAGTCAGTCCGAATAAAAATGAACTGCTTTGTTATTACCAATTTTGACATTGCCTACTTGACAGAATAGCCCCTTATAATTCTCCTAGTAATGCCATGTCACTATTGTAAAGTTATCATATTTTAGAACACATTTTGGACATCAGACACAAGTAGGAATATTTTTGTAGCTGTTACTTATTATTTATTATATGTTATAATTGCATTTTTGAGCGGTCTACACAAGTGATTTGCCAATGATGCCACGCAATCATGCATAAAACGTGAGGTTCGGCTCGGGTGGTATGTATAAAGCCAGTCTAACACTAAATTCCCATCACCAGATTTTTGCAAAACTTTTCACATTGAGAAAACATAAAGGCTTTAACTTTGGACTAGACCTAAAGCTTTTTCTTTTTGAGTGAAATAGAATATATTAAAAAATATTTTATCTGTATTTAATATGAGCCGCGAAATTCTGTCGTAACTTTTTCGCGATTTTCGTTCAATGCTTCAGGCTAAAGCCTAACGTGACTTTGTGATACAAAGGAAGAGTTTCACAATAAAGTAGTCGAAAACTTTCTAAACATTTTTGCGAGAAAAGTATAAAGTATACACTTTATGATCTTTTTCAATAAAATAATTGCATTTTGTAGCTTCAAATATACCACCTCACCAGTCTGTCACACACGTCCATAACTATATCAATCTACTAAAACATTAAACATAAAAAACTGATAAACATTGTTTTTCAACACAAAAGCAATGATCCAGACCCGATTCCTCAAATGAATTAACAGATTGAGATAACCTGAGATTTGCCAATATTAATGGCATCATCTTAAAAACAAAACATAATTTGCATCAGCATTATCAAACCTTATTTTCATATTGTTACTTTACTACGACTGACAAAAGCTACAAACAGTAATTTAGCACTTTGGACTTTTCGTTTGGGTAACACCAAAACTTGGAAACTGTGTAGAACGCTTATATCTTTTTGCTTTCTCCCTCTTCATTCTCTCTGTTTTGTAATGTAATGTGAAAACGTGCAACGATTCACAAAATGCCCAAACAAAAACTTCTGAGCTGCTATTTGACCTAAAACATGCAATTCAGCAAACTATTGTGTTGTTTGTATTTCGAAAGCTAATGAATCTTTTTTTTATAAATCAGATTAGAAAATAAT
>JASANF010011282.1:0-25426 GCA_030248245.1 Trissonchulus sp. WLG1_4
AGACTTCTCGCACCATCGGAGGTTGTGAACTGCTGTGCTGCGGTCGAGGCTATCAATTCGGATCAAACGAGACGCGTGAACAGATGCGATTGTAAATTCTATTGGTGCTGCGAAGTGAAGTGCAGACAATGCCAGAGATGTCCATATTCACACTTGCGTATGAATTTTGTAATACCTGTTGGTATATTATTATAAATTCGCAGAACATTGTTATTTTAATTTGTTCTCCACATGAAAAACTTTGTGGCAAACGCCTACACCTTGCAAGTTTGCTAACATAAAATTGATAAAAATTGTTGTTTTAAAAACAATTAGCCGGGTTTTTTTAACATATTGTTGTAATGTTTTAATTACTTTTGTAATGCTTATATTATTGTAATACTTTAAAAGTAGATAATGTTTTAAACCTGTGTTTTAATTTCTTCCTTTGGGCGGAACTGCATCATGCCTACATCCTACACATAACTACATGTGACAAAAACAAACATATCAAACTGAAAGCAAATTGCTGATATCACAGAAAAAGAAACTGCTAGAATTAACAAAAGCTGCCAATTGTAAGCTAAAAAAAGGTGTTCTAATTCTTAGGTGTTCTAATTCATTTGATGTCGAAACAATAGACGGAACACAGTTTCTGTGGAAACATGACCTTTTTAAAGGCCACAAAATCACTACTATATTTGGCTGACTCAGTGGAGAACAAATTAAATTAAAATTTGTTCTCCACATGGTGTTCTCCAACATCAAGTGTTTTTTCCTTTTTTGGTTTCGATTACGGGTTGAACATACGTCACATTAAAAGTACGGATCGTACAAATATGCGCATTGTGTGCGTGTACATGGTACATATACCAAGTTCCAATCCAGTCGGCGCGGTCTGCCCAAATATGGACTACTTATTTATTTTTAGCATTTACCACAGTCAAGTTTGGCTGTTGCATCTCCAGTATGAGTGGACCTGCAAGGTTTGTTCCTAGCAAATGTCATAGATAGTTTTGAGGTTGATTTTTAGAATAACTTCCGAGTCAAAGGATGAAATTAAGTTGCTGTGGACAACGCGAAATTAGGTATCTACTAAGTAACTGTTTTAAACCTGCTGATGTAATTGAATGATACTGTGAATGTATCCGCCATAATTGAATGCGTACATACCTCGATCCTACCAAATTATATAGACGGCTTCTCAGTTCTCCTATATATTTTCGTATGCCGAAACACCTATACTTTGCAAACTGTTGTAAAATTGTTGGTGACATACTTTAAAAGTGAATCTAATCTGCTGGTAAATCTAAGAATCTAAGCTCACGACAAACAATGACACGTAGGTGTTAACATTACACTCTTTAGTTAGGTATTGATTGAAGGGACAATGAAGGTACATACACACATTAAAATAATAAATAAGGTACACATTAAAATAATTTAGTAGCCTGTCTGACTATTCGTATCACCTACGGTACCTGCTGTCTGTGAGGTAAACCCTAATGACATTACGGTGCGGTGGAACGATAATAGCAGATGAATCAATAACATAAAATAATATATACAGTCGAATTTGATTAGCTGTCGATGACAATTTTGCTTAAAAGCTATTGAATTTCCATAACTATTATTTTGTAGTTGCAAGGTTTAATAATGTGGCACTATTTTGTGCTAGCAATCGCTGCTTTAGCTGGTAAGTAAACAGGATCTGCAGTTTGTACTTGAATAAACAATTAGTTTTAGCACATTATTCACGCCTACAACTGGAGCAAGGTAATAATTAATAATTCTAGTTAGTACACAAGTTATATAATAGTATACACCAATATTAAGTTAACCGTTAATAAGTTAACAAAAAATAAGCTAACAAAGCATAGTAATTAATGTCTCATTAATTGAATGCAAACGTTTATTGGCTAGGTATGAGGTGTAGTTAAACTTGTCGTGCTTTACTGTCTCTACGTACATTGGACATTACAATAAGTAGACTAAATTATACTCCTTTTGTGAAGCCCGGCCAACGGTGCTGTAGCTCTACGAGAGTACACAATATGGCTAACTATAGTCTGACCAAAAATATGTGAATCCACTTAATTGCTTCCCTCCCAGGAACTTAGCTGTTTGAGGTAACAACATAATGCATATCGTTCGAAAGCTAGTACACTAGATTCTATTCTGATATTAGTTCCTGGGATGATACTCCGACAGATATGCATTGACGCCTTCAGATTCCAAATTAGCTCCTAAACTAACATAATCCATATTATGTATATACTCTTGATCTTACATATGTAACGTTGGTGCAGTAATGAAATTGAAAAGTATCAAGTACATACCTAAGTAAATAGATAAGTAATTCACAGCACCAGACAATGCATAAAATAGTATATATATATATATATATATATATATATATATATATATATATATATATATATATATATATATATATATATATATATATATATATATATATATATATATATATATATATATATATATATATATATATACATAATTAATAATTAATAAATAAAGGGCTCTTTATATTTGACGCTAGGAAGTCGGAGTAAAAATTCTAAGTTTCAGGCTTATGCGAAACAGTGACATTGAAGCAGGAGTATCCGGAATTGGCATCGTTGCAGAATGTGTGCATTGACCAGCCGACAGAACCTTGCAATTACACCGTGAAGGCATACGGGGGCTACACCGGGGGATGCAAGAACAACCCAGCGCTCAGGCGCAAGTGCTGCTATACGTGCTATTTGAAACTTATGGAAACTGGTAAGTTGTCCGCGCAGGCCGCTTATTATTGAAGGGAATGCTACCATATTTCTGAAATAAGACCTCGACCTCACTTCTCATGTCTTATTTTTACCAACTGAGAACCAGGCCTTAGAGAAATAGCGATTATTTACTGCGGCAAGCGTCGACCCAAGGCCTACGGCAGTTTTAAAGGGCCGTAGTCCCAGAATATACCGTCATATATGTACAACTTGAAAAGTAATTTGGTTGAATAAAAACTTGAAACAGGAAAAAACTGTGTTGTGAGGTGCGTGAGCCAGGCCCAGACTCCGTCGTCCTTGAAATGCGAACAATGAAACAGCGTCCATGAGTCACGAACACGATCCTGACGTCATTGACATATTATATTGACGAGGTGGCCGAGTGGTTAAGGCGATGGACTGCTAATCCATTGGGGTTTCTCCGCGTGGGTTCGAATCCCACCCTCGTCGGACTTTTTGTTATTTTTGTGAATGGAGGCTTAAAGTAAACTGCCCTCAGCAATTAGTCTATAGCAATCATCTTTTAGCAATTAGAGCTTTCAGCATGCACTAAAATCATATGTGATGTTATCTGCTGCAACCTAGAAACTTTAACCTAAAGAAAACGACAGATTTGTCTTCAAACTATTTTGAACTAAATCAGCAGCTTAGATATTGTATGCCTAGCGTATAATGTATGGCCATCTGACCCACGGGTGGGTCAGTAGTTTGTCAGTTGAAATAGGATTGACTCACTGTGATCAGTAGTGCTGAACGTGTTAACTCATGCCTTGGCTTTTCATTTCAGCACAAGAAGACTACACGCAACGAAACGGAATCTGCCGAACAGCGCGTAAAGCCGAAGTGCAGAAACTAATGAGTTGTGAAGATACCGGTCCCTGTGGCTGGTACCACAAGAAAACCATCTGCAAGCACCCAAACAAAGAGGCTACCAAGGTGGCCCTCGAAATGTGCCGCAAAACCTGCCACACTGTGGACCCCAAATACGGCTTCTGTCCATAGCTAAGACACATTATACAAATCATGTACAATTTATTGTAACGGATTCATGCTTCAGTAGGGTGTGTGTGCACGCGGATAGGACTGCATAGAACAGGGTTGATTCATCTTACGGTATTAGGTGTACTTGAGAAGAAACCAAGCTATCTCCACTATTATAAAGGTCGATTCATACTTGAAGCTGTATGTCTGTTCAGCCAGCGAAATTACGAAACAACAGGAACAATTACACCACATTTTGATCTTATGCACTAATAGTGGCGTAATTTTACTGGCTGAACGGACGTACGGCTGTATCAAACGACCCTCATTTTGCGTAGTTTAAATAGTAACTGTCGACTCTGTAGCAGCAAGAGTACATAATAGGAAGAGTATGACACTCTTCCTATTATGCCTACGGGCGTGCGTCCAATGCGCAACGCGAAATAGCCCGTTTATGTACGGTTTTGAGGGGGGGGGTACCCCCCCCCCTCAACTGAAGACCCCGTGCTCAAGTGAGGGGGGGGTACCCCCCCCCCTCAACTCAGCACCCCGTCTTCAGTTGAGGGGGGTCCCCCCCCCTCATTTCACGACCCTCACACTGACTTTTGTTGTTGCGCTGAACTCTGGGCGGTCACCCCCCCCTAAACTGAAGACGTGGTACTGAACTGAGGGGGGGGGGTAGCGCAAAGACTTTGTCAGTGTCTTGAAATGGGGGGGGGTACCCCCCCCCCCTCAACTGAAGACGGGGTGCTGAGTTGAGGGGGGGGTACCCCCCCCTCAGTTGAGCACGGGGTATCGAACTGAGTAGGGGGTACCCCCCCCCTCAGTTGAGTACGGGGTCTTCAGTTGAGGGGGGGGGTACCCCCCCCTCAAAACCGTACATAAAAGGCCTATTTCGCGCTGCGCATTGGACGCGCGCTGCTAGGCATAATAGGAAGAGTGTCATACTCTTCCTATTATGTACTCTTGGTAGCAGTAACATACTTTTTAGGTATGGCCCATGTGCTCACACACCCCACTGTGACAGAATCTGCCTTTGTGCGTACTGTGCCAACAAGAGTACACTGAGTGGTCTTTAACTTTAATGTAATCAACAATATGATAAATCCATTGACATAAGCCACTCATATGACGTACTCTTAGTATATATGAATGTATGTATTTATGTAATCTGTTGACGGATCTGAACTTTTGTACCTCACACTGATTTGCCTGTACTATTCTGTCTAGTCTGCTGATGCATTTATGTCAATATAACTGCAACTGTATACAAAATATGCTGAGTCTTTAACTCTATCCATTTTGGCCTTAACAAACACTAACAAGTGAGACGCCTGTTGATTTAAATATATAAATATTCTACAAGTCACAACTTTCTGCATATCTAAAGTCTACCAATGTATATGTATAACCAAGAGTACATAATAGCGTCTCACTCTATATAGAAGAAGAGTGAGACATTCTCCATCCTGCCTGTGTTCTAGCACAGGCAGATGCGCTGATCGTTTTCAGGCTACATGTTGATATTTTGTGCAACATCTGGCTGGCCAATCAGCGCGTAGACTCTGTGCGTAACAAACTTTAGTATATAATCGCTGATGCGTTGATAAGCATTAAGATAGGGATAAAAGCTTAATAACTCATTATGTATTCGTAGTCTGCTTGCAAAAACATTAAAAAAAGGTTTGCAAATACGTTTAGGGATATTTTGGCAAACTTTCAGCAAAATTGATTGAGAAACTTTTGAGATATAAACTTTTCTCAATTTCTTAAAAGTTTGTCAATTAATTTCGCTGAAAGTTTGCCAAAATATCCCCAAAGGTATTTGCAAACCTTTTTTAATGTTCTTGCAACCAGGTATTTGCAAACCTTTTTTAATAACCTTTTTTTTTCGCCGAAAGCGTTAATAACCCTATACTACTGCTACAATAGGTGTCACTTAGAATATGCTAATGCTCTTTTTGTCGGACTCAGCAAGAGATTAATG
This sequence comes from Trissonchulus sp. WLG1_4, assembly GCA_030248245.1. Lineage (NCBI taxonomy): Eukaryota > Metazoa > Nematoda > Enoplea > Enoplida > Ironidae > Trissonchulus > Trissonchulus sp. WLG1_4. The sequence goes on from JASANF010011282.1 coordinate 5,737, forward strand.
CAAAGGCTAGAAGGATTTCCACGTTCAGCGCTTCGACAATTACCAGTACTACCCTACAACACTGATCCCGTTGAAGTTTTCCATCTTCCTACATTAAGAGAACGGCAATGGTCACATGCCATGGTTAGTAGCTCATACAGCTATAAAAGAAGGGCAGCCCAGCCGTATCGCAGCCTTTTTTCAGCATGGAATTTCGCAATACTGTAAGCGTCATTCACACCGGCTAATGGTACCGAGGCATCGTACCGCATTTATGAATGCTTCGTACACGCTATGTATAACACGTAAATGGAATATGCTGCCTGAATCGATAGCAAAAGGAACGCGAGCGAATTTATTGAAACATTTACGCAACTCACCCATCCAAGACTAATTAAAAAATATTGTTTTTGTAATGTCGTAGTTATGTAAACGAGTTAATTTAACTCATATAGCTTTCGACTTTAATCAATAAATTAAATTAAATTAAATGTTTTTGCAAGCAGACTATAACTGAATAATGAGTTATTAACCTTTATCCCTATCCCGTTTTATGATTGGAGCACGTGCACAGGCGTCTGCCAATCAGAGAATAGGAGCTCGCTTCTGATTGGCCTGGCGCATGTTGCACACAATGTCAACATGTAGCCTGAAGACGACCAGCGCATCTGCCTGTGCTAGAACACAGGCAGGCTGGAGAGTGTCTCACTCTTCTTCTATATAGAGTGAGACACTATTATGTACTCTTGGTATAACTGATGAACACTGAGAGAAAACAGACGCCGTGATTTAAGCAGCCACTCGCTGTACTCTTGGTGGCTGAACATTGTTCTCTTCGTAAAGAAGGCATATCTTTTTTCTAAGTGTTCAACATTTTTTGGTCAGACTATAGCTTAGAATGCAGAAACAGAAACACGTGACATGAGCTGCCTAAATACATAGTAGCTGCTGTATGCACTGCATTAAAACCACATCAAAGGGAGTGGCCCACATTCGACAGCTAAGCAGTGACAATGGCAAATACGCCCCCGTTACAACAGCCTATAGCCATTGTATTATGATCCCTATTAAAGTAAACTGAAAATTGTTCAACCATACACAAGTCCAGAAACTTATTTTAATCAAGTTCGTTTTACAAATTAAAACATATCTATCCAAACAACAAATGAAGAACAAACCTTGATTCATTTATCTAATCAATAACGTCAACAATAAATATCATTAATAAATAGATGCAGCCTTAGTGCATGAACACTGAGGTCAGAAGGTGTGTGTGTGTGTGGCAAACGAAAGCTGTATTAGTACAAAACATAATAAGAACAGACACTTGAGATTAATGCCATCTAAATACTAAATGCACGTTCACTTGGGCTACATTGTGTGCAACCTAATGGAACAGGAAACTAGAATTTTCACTTATACAGCTGGTGTCCCCTACCGTTGAAGAAGAAGAAGAAGAAGAAATATTTACTTCAGAAGGTACGCCGGATTACCGTGACAGCAATAATTCAAACAAATTTATTAACTTTCAGAAATTTCAACAATGAACGATTATTTGCATTGATACCATCAATAAATTTATGCACAGTAGGTGAGCTCACTACGCGATCTGGTAGGCTATTCCATGGTGAAATAACTCTCGAAAAGAAAGAGAATTTAGTAATATTCAGTCTACATTTAGGAATAGCAAGTTTATACCGATGGCCTCTAGTTCGGCTTTCTTCTTTAAAGGTGAACACTTTGAATGGATTGATAATGGTTTGTCCATGTATGATTTTATAAGTCAAAACGAGATCCCGAACAAGTCTCCTATATTCTAAAGACTTCAACCCCAGTGCAGAGCATCGCGTTGGGTAATCTAAGTGTCTCAATTCAAAAAAGTGCTTCGTAAATCGTTTCTGAACTTTCTCTAATAGCTCAATATCCCCAACAAAGTGTGGGTTCCAGACCTCACTAGCATATTCAAGAATAGATAGACATAAGATTTATATAAATTAACTAGTACATCAACATCATTTGTAATACAACTGTTAGTAACTAAATATAGTATCCCAGCGCTTTTTTCGCAATTTTAACAATATGATCAGAAAATTTCAGATTAGAAGATATCAATACCCCCAAATCAGAGCAAGACCGCACAGTACTTAGGCTTACACCGTCAACAAGGTACACATGTTCTTGAGTTGACCGTCCAAGGTGCATAACGTATGACTTTTGTGTAGAAATCGACATTTGCCACAATTTAGCCCAGTTAGAAAAATTATCTAAAGCACTTTGAAGCTTATTAGAGCGTAAAAAGCCCGAGAAAAATATTTTAGAGTCGTCCGCAAACCAGAGAGTGGCGTCATTAAACAGGTCAATGGCATCATTGACATAAAAAAGAAAAAGGGTAGGACCACAGACCGATCCCTGAGGTACACCACTAGTAACGTCACTCCAAGAAGAAATACAGTCATCAATACGCACTCTCTGTCTCCTCCCTATAAGAAAAGCTCTCAGCATCGCTAAAAATAAGCCATCAAAACCCACATGGGCTAGCTTTTTGAGCAGTTTTCTGTGACATACTGTATTAAACGCTTTCTTAAAATCGACATATGCAACGTCAACACAGTTATGCTCCTGCAGTGATTTAGACCAATTTGCAACACTCAGCAACAAATTAGATGTGGTCGATCTGCCAGGAAGAAAACCGTGTTGATTCACAGAAAAAAAGTTATGTTGAAGACAAAAACTACGAATACGCACATTTATCACAACATCGAGCGGTCTAGCCGCACCACAAGTCAGAGAAACATCACGGTAGTTATCAACCTTGGATCTTGCACCTTTGTTTTTATAAATAGCAACAATATTTGCATCCTTCCAATCTCTCGGAACATACGACAGTCTGTATGCAAAATCTGTGATAAAAAATATAGGAAAGGGCGTAATTGCGTTTTTGGGTGTTTATCTAGAAGGCCTCAGCGTTTGCAGCTTCAAATCGCAACCGAACTTTTGCCTAAAGGTTGTATTGAAAGTTAACGTTTGGTCTTATTTTTAGGACAAGAGTTTTAGAAAAGGTTCTGTCCAAAATTCAAGTTTTTCACGAAGAGTTAGCGTCACAACTCTGAATCACACGATTATCTTTCGGAGCTGAAAGTTGGTAAGATTTTAGACACGTCTAAAAACCCAAGGCATCTGCCTCACTTTTAAAATTACTAGTCAATCACAAAGTCAGATCCTTACTGTATATGCAGTGAACACAAGACACTAGAAAATAAAACTAGGTGAAAGCAAAACACAGTGTGGTTCCTTCATCGCAACTAACAACCACACTTAAAAACGTGAATCGCTTTGACTTGACATAATATGATATTGTGCTATTCAATAAAGTAAAGAACAGAACAGTCAATAAATACGATTCAATACCATAATTTTTAACTTAAAATGCCTGCGTGTGTGCATAGCATTTCTAAACCAAAAACAACACGGCCAATTGGTGTTCGGTCGGGATTCAGAAAAGGTATACAAAATACAATTTTGCTCACATAAAACCTTTTAAGAAAGAGTAGGTTAGCGTAGCCAGACAGTTACTCACTTATTAATCATAAAGTGAACTCAGCACATTTTTAATGAATCGCAACATGTCAAATCAACAAAGCCCAAACTACAAAACTTGAGGCGTTTACTTCCGCAATTCCCTGCTTTTCTGCTACCATCCCTGGCTTCTGCCACTGTACTGAGGCTGCTGAAAGAAACCAGTGTTGCCGTGCCGATTCATGGCACGCGAGGGAGCAAAGCCCAACAACTTCTGAAGATTCTGAAATAATGAAAATTTGTTGATTGGTGACAAGTTAAAAGTAAAATCAGCGAATCGATTCTATAAAATTCAGACACTTTTCTAGCCAGATCACTGCATTATACTGATTAATTGACGTTCATAATGCATACCACCATTCCTTAAAGTTGATATAATAAATTGTGTCTAATAACCCTTAGAACACACACTTGTTGGCAAATTTGAACATAGGTGGCTACGTGGATATAATAACAATAACATTTTTGATTAATACCTAGCTAACCATTTTTCACCTGCCCAGATTAGCTTTCTTTCCTAGCTTAGACGTGGATCAAACAATTATCATTAAGTGTAACATTATAGCTATAGCTATTAAATGTCTCTCGAGGTATCTACTTTATGATCACTCTATTAATTACTGCCCTAAAAACCTACGTTATTTAAACAGTTCATTTCAAATAACCTACTTGTCGAATCGACATTGTGCACAAAATGTACAAAAATATGAAGGAGCAATCTGTGAAATCTTCCCCAGTCAAGTTTCTGTGCGAAATGCCTCTAATCCAGGAGATTGGGGTAAAAGGCAACTTAGCGACCACGCGACCGTCAAAGCTGAAACAAAGAACCACAACACGTAAAGCAACCCTAATATTGCACTAGACGTAACAGGTATGACCATGAACCCTCAACTGCGACCATCTGCATATATACATTAACGAGTTGGGGGGATTCCTAAGCGATTAATTCAAACAGAGTTTGAAGCCGTTACTTGACTATATTATATAAATGACGCATAAATTTTCTGATTAGTATGTCCATTTTTGCCGGAAAGAATGTCTTAGACGGAGAATATATTCGGTGAATGTGAAACCCAACCAAATATATATATATATATATATATATATATATATATATATATATATATATATATATATATATATATATATATATATATATATATATATATATATATATATATATATATATATATATTTTATTTCCTTTTATATATATATGATGATTACCTCCTTTCTTAAAAAATGACAACCGTACTGTATATTATATAATAATTGATCACTTAATACCACCACACATGTACAGCTAAGGAAATCTGGGGGAGAGCCGTTCGACCGGGGGGGGGGGTGCTGATAGCGAACGATCGGAGGTAAAATTTACCGTGCTGAGCAACTTTTCCGGCGAATTTTGCTTCGTGAGCCACCAAATTTGCTCCTGAGCTGCTGATTTTTGCTTCGTGAGCCACCCATTGTGCTCCCCGGCCGCTCAATCTAGCTTCGTGAGCTACTTTCAAAAAATACGGGGGGGGGGGGGGGGGACGTGTCGGGGGGGGACGGGGGGGGCGGGGTCCGGTTGGGGGGGGGGCGGCGGAAGCAATCCCCCCACGCCCATTATGCCACCATATACGATGTCGATGTAACTTGATTCAAAAACGTGACCCAAAACTACCTACCACCATTTTTTGTTCAGTGCCATTAAATTCTAAGTGGCTAAACGAAGTTGGCTAATTGCCTAGTTGGCATTGGTTTACAATTAAGTATATAAGCCAATATGGTAGCTAGTTCTGTCTGAAAAAAGGTCGAAATAAAAAAAACTGCGAATCTGTAACTACCCCCATCTGGGATCTTCTTCGAAAAAACGTTCGCGACTGCGAAAAAAGTTTGATGATTGCAAAAAATTTTCAAACCTTTTCGCAAAATTGCGAAAAATTTTGACGCAGTTGAGGTGAACTCGTAAGGTCTATGCGCTGGTTTATTGACTTGGTCGGAAAACATTTCCGATGCTTCCCCAATTGACCCCACTGTAAGTCGGAAACATTTCCTTCCATGTATCACAACGACCGCATGTAGCACATAAGTAACATATGATAGGGGTCGGACGTCGAAGGCAACAACAGTCAACACTGAGAACCATTTCAAAGTGGCTGCATTTTCAAGCCAAACATGGTCATTTTGGAGTCATTTGAATCTTCTTCACCGCCGAGCATGGATTGTGATTGTGAAAACTTTCAAAAAAAACTTCAGGACGCTCGGACGGCTCCATAAATTCCCATAAAAATTTCAAGTTGATTAACATTTTAATGTAAAAAGACTAATGCATTAATTATTATCAGGGTTGGTTTTTTTCCGGAAAAAATTATGGCCGGAAAAAAACCGGTTTTTTTCAGGTTGTTTTCCGGTTTTTTCCGAGTTTTTTTCCGATGTTCAGAAATGACGGTAAATTAGTTCTCTATTGTAATTTTGCACTTTCCATCTTAATAACTTTATTATTATTCACTAGTGAGTGACTCTGCAATGCATATTTTGCTTCGTTTGCAGTAGATAGGTGCGATAACACCATCTTAGCCCGGTCTTCTATTTTAAGTTGCGTCAATGTGTAAACTAAAAATTTGCTTTTTATCTGTTTGGTTGGTTAGGGTAGAACGTGTAGTACATTTTTACTGTCGCAGGAGGGGATCTAAAGTAAACAAAGGAGAAGGGTTCTGGCATGTGCATAGTCAGGGGTGGACGCGGGTCAGAATTTTCGACCCGCAACCCAACCCAACCCGCGGCTTGACACTCGTGGGTAAACCCGCAACCAAATCCGTGCCGTAAAACCCGACCCGCGACCCACCTTAACCCACCACTCTAACGAACCTACATATATATATATACGTGATGATTAGTTCTTAGCTGATGATTATATAATTGTTTTTAGCTCATGCCCATGTATAATTTTAATTTGCACAGTGTATAATATACATATTTACATTGTTTACAATGCTACTTTAAACGAATGGCACCATTACGCAGTAATATACTCATTTTTTTGTAAAATTGGAGCCAGATGATAATTTTTTCAGGTTTCGCGGGTCGGAAAAAAGTTTTTCGACCCGCGCAACCTGAAGTGGGTATCCGACCCACGGCTCAAATTTGCCGACCCTACCCAACCCGCGGGTACCAGAATCAGAATTGCATCTGGTGAGAGGCTTCCTTGGCTGAAATAGATCAGACCCCTGGATCAAACCTAATGCTGTTATGCTGTTTTATGCATGCTGGTTCAGTAGTTCGATTTATGACATTCTGCGTGATCAATAGCAAAAATTCATCACACTAAATAAATAACGGGGATATATTATCATTTTTGATGCGGATCCAATTTACTAATTTAGCTGCTTTAGTGAACATTTTGACATTTGATGGCCAAAAAAGTACGCAAAAGTACGTAAAAAGTTCCGCAAAAATACGTAAAAAATCGAGAAATTGCAAAAAATTTTCAGCTGTGGCCCAAAAATTGCCCCAAAAAATGAGTTTAAAATCGAAAAATTGTGAAAATTTTCTGACGGTCGCCGGAAATGAGCCAAAACCAGAGACCACCTCCCATTAATAAGCTTAATTAGACGCAAACAAGGCTATATTTTGTTTTTTAAGCGATTTTAAAGCATTTTGAGCAAGTTTAAACTTTGCACGACTAATTTACCAATTTCGAGTTTTTTTCCGACCCCTCGGAAAAAAACGGAAAAAAAACGGAAAAAACCGTTTTTTTCCGGTGCCCAACCCTGATTATTATACATCAATAACAAAAATATGTCTTTGCAAAAAAAATTTGATTTTGCGAAAAAATTTCAAGCTATTCGAAAAATTGCGAAAATTGCAGCGAAAAAAACCCAGACCCCCATGCCCCATGACAAAATCGAATTCCTGCGCGGTTGCAAAAATAAAGCATGAAATTGTACAGTATTCTAAGAACAATGACAACTTACATTGAATTAAACATACTGAGCAAGGCAGTAAACGCAATACCAATTGCAAACATAGATTTCATTTTCACCTAAACAACAATAGCAAAAAATAAGATCAGTACGCATTACACAGTATTAAGGTGTGGTGTGATGTGATGATAAAATAAATTGACTAGCTTAACTGATACAAGATTGTATACGTAATATACGTAACTGATACAAGATTGTATACGTAATATACGTAACTGATACAAGATTGTATACGTAATATACGTAAACGTCTACAGCAAGTGGGAAAACTAGCATTTTTAAATATCGTAATTTAGTTCCTAGACCATAAGTTTTTACGGGGAAACCGAACCTGATTCTAAATAATGCCAGCACTGGTTTCGCCCCGGGATCCCTTTCTGTTATTTGGCGAAAAGTTAAAAACTTGTCGCGGAAAAACCAGTGTTTAAAAACACAAACTCCAGCCAATCGATGAACATGGACAAAGTTTATTACCTCGAAAGTCTACTAAGTCTTCTACCGCTTCGAAAAGTCTATATACCGTCTCGTCTCCCTAACAATTAATCGACTAAACCTGTAAAGCAACGACAACTTCTGAACCCCCTCAAAAACATACCATGGATAAGTCTCTGTTATTGTTCTTAAGCTTTTCCTCTTGACGTTCTAAAATCATTAAAACATTGCTTTGCTAAACCGTATGAATTATATATATACGCACTACAAAACGAACAGAATATGTGGTGTAGAAGTGTATCCGGACTCCGGAGTGACGCAATATAAAGCATTTATAAATTCAAGCATTTCAAGTAAAACGTAACCACAAATGTTGACATCGGGGGCGGATCCAGAGGGGGGGGGCGGCGGAGCGTCCGCCCCCCGAAATTTTCCCCGTGAAATTGTACACAAGGGTCCCCCCTTTGGTTTTTATCGCCCGGCCGAAACAAATTTCGATACGTCTCTAATTGACCAAATTTGGCCTAAACATTAAAAAATTCTCCACATTTTTTCTGGGGGCTACCGCCCCCAGACCCCTGCAACTTTGTGGCTTACTATTTCTTCTCATTATCTTTTATCAAAGCGCCTATGCATAAGTACCCGAGTACAACTGCATTTACTTGTGTCATACACTGTTTAATGTGATGGTCCCTATTTTTATTTTCCTTGTCAGGAAAAATTTCCGATACGTCTCCAATTGACCAAATTTGGCCTAAAAACCAAAAAGTTCTCCAAATTTTTTCCTGGGGGCTGACGCCCCTAGACCCCTGCAACTTTGTGACTTACTTTTTTTTGTCATTAATTCACTATTTTGTTTCATTTCCTTTGTCTGAAAAAAATTTCGATACGTCTCCAATTGACCAAATTTGGCCTTACAATCAAAAAATTCCCCAAACTTTTTCCTGGAGGCTGCCGCCCCCAGACCCCTGCAACTATGTGGTTTGTCTTTCATGACAGCATGTGTAGAGTATGTGTCCCTGGGTTGCATTGTGTGCAGTTTATTTGCGTAATATAGACACCGTTTTAGCTGTTTTATCGTTGCAAAACTGACATTTAAGTGAATTCGTGGTCTGTATTGTCAAACTACTTCGTAAACTTTCCAAATTTGCTAGCTTTTGGAAACTCGCTGGCCTGTAGATTGCGTAATTATAGTGTTTTGAGCACCACTTTCACTTTCTATGCTTCCTTTAAAATCGGCATTGTTTTTGAACGAAATATGCGAATCTGTGTCGTTTTTGGAAGTAAAAATTGCAGATCTCTGCATTTTTACACATCTAAAAAAATTAAAAAGCCATATTCTGGCTACGCTACTGAGGTGTTTTTCAATACGACCAAACAAACTTTCTTCGCGAACAAACGTAAAACGAAGAAAACTAAAAAAGAAAAAACTTCGCCGCCCCCCCCCCGAAATTTCACCCTGGATCCGCCACTGGTTGACATGCATACTTTAAGAGACACCAAAACATATTATGCGAATCTTCTCAGAGCTAACCTATTCGTCGTTTATTTGAGCGATCCATTGCATCGGTGAGCTGGTCCTTTCTTTTTTCTACTAAACCAACACAGCATATTATACATATACAATATACATATATGAAACTGCTTTGGTTACACTATAATATACTATTCAAGTCATTTTCATACTATATATAAACAAAGAAAAGCTGCTAATTAAGGTTCCACTTTGTGCCCTTGAACTAGTGATCGAACGGAATCCCGAATCCCGATCCCGAATCCCGAGGGTAAAATCCCGATCCGGTCCCGATCCCGATCCCGATCCCGAACGCAAATCCCGATCCCGATCCCGAACTCAAATCCCGAAATTTTCGGGATTTTGCAAGTTTTTGCACGTCCCAGATTTTCAAATTTCGTGTGAATTTTCAAAAAAAATTTCTCTGGGGGCTCCGCCCCCAGACCCCCGCAACTATATGACATGATAACTTTGTGACAGTAACAGTTGTTGTTCATCACTCATCTTGTTTATTGTGTGTTCAAGTTCTCATGTGGCCCACACTGGGGTGGACGGCGGATCAAAATTTTCGATCCGCGACCCAACCCAACCCAACCCGCGGCTCAGCACTCGTAGGGAACCCGCAATCCAATCCAACCCGCGCTGTAAAAGCCTACCCACTACCCTCTTTGACCCACCATTCCATAAAACCTATATACCTGTTAATTACTTTTAGTGTCACATGTGTACATAGTGCACATCTGTACATTATTCACATTGCGACTTTAAACGAACTTTGCACTATTACGCATTACTGTAATTTCTCTAAAATTGAAGTCGACGTCGTAAATGTTTCGGGTTTTTGGGGTCGGGAAAAATTTAGCGACCCGCGCAGGTTAAAGTGGGTACCCAAGGGGCGACCCACGGCTCAAATTTTCCGACCCAATTTCCCATACGTCTCCATTTGCCCAAATTCAATCTAAAAATAAAAAATTTCCACATTGGATTTTTAGGGAGGCTGCTGATCCCATGCTGATGCAAATTTGTGACTTAATGTCGCTTGCTTTCATACATGTATATAAAGGCAACGGGGTCAAATTTTTTTGGGGGGAGGGGGCCTTTCCGGCCAAATTTTGGAGACCCTCTCCCTCTCCCCTGATTGACCAAAAGTACCGCAAATTCTTCAAAATTCCGTAAAATTTACGCAAAATTGCCATTTTTACTAAATTTAGCCCAAATTTTCGGGACCCTCCCCCCTACCCCTCGATTTTTGAGGGTCCTCTCTACCCCCCTCTCATACATGCATGCAAGGGCGTAGCCAGGCGTGGAATCGCAAGGGTCGCGACCCCTTCATTTTGGCAGAACCTGAAGAAATTATCAACAAGGGTCCACCCTTTGGTTTTTACGCCCGGCCGAAAAAATGTCTGATACGTCTCGAATTGACCAAATTTGGCCCAAAAATCAAAAAATTCTCAAAAATTTTTCCTGGGGGCTGCTGCGCCCAGACCCATGGAACTCTCTCTATGGCTTACTATTCCTTGTTATTATCCTTCTTCAAAGCACGAATGACTACAAGACTACATATGCTGCATTTACTTGTGTAATACAGTGTCTGATGTGAGGCTCCCATCTTTTGTTGTAATTTTGCTGTCTAAAAAATTTGTCTCCAGTTGACCAAACTCGGCCTAAAAACTAAAAAATTCAGTGTTTTACTGGGGGATGCCGCGACCAGACCCCCGCTACACTGAGTTTTTTAATTTCAACACTGCATTTTGTTACGCCAAAAAATGAATTCTGGCGGCTGACACCCCAAGACCCCGGAATAGTCTGTGTAAAAAAGTAAGCAAAAATGGTGCAACCCCCCCTTCTCAAAATCGCCCCTGCATGCATGCTTCCTTTTATCTTTAGTAAAAGTGTAACTAACGCAGCACTTGCAATTATTGCAGCAAATACATCATTTTATGTAAATTTCTGGTTCGTAATCCACAATTTTCTTTGGCTGACACTGAAGAAAGTGATAACTGACTGGGCCGAAAATCCAATTACTAAATACCTGACTTTTGGGGGCTGCCGCCCTTAAACTCCAGGGCAGCAATGCTTACAAATCAATATTTCACCTTGTCTCGGACATTTCACGTTATGCATCGATACTACCTTACCATACTCAGTATTCTGGTGTAATGGTATTTATTTCCAATATTTGTGTGCTTCCCCACGTAAAAAATGTACTATTCGACTTCGAAATTTTTTTAAAAATCTCAACCAAAAATCCCGAATCCCGAGGGTAAAATCCCGATCCGGTCCCGATCCCGAACGCAAATCCCGATCCCGATCCCGAACACAAATCCCGATCCCGATCCCGAACGCAAATCCCGATCCTGATCCCGATCCCGAACTTCAATCCCGTTCGATCACTACCTTGAACACAGCCATTTACTTGCTACAACTTACGTCTTTTGAACTGTTTGTCAACTTCAGCTCGCAGCTTTTTGTATTTTTCACTCCGGTACACCAACAGCCATGTTAAACCTAGAAGAACCAGAACGCATAACAAGTCTATTAACGTATAAAATATAATATATTATATATACATATATATCTATATATCTGACGCCCCCTTCAAAAACCAGCTATGTGACAAAAACCTAACTTGTGGGAAATCGCTAAATACGCTGAGAGCTCTATTTTTAAACATTTTGGTTGGTCTGAAATTTGGTGTGTTAATACTAATAGCTAGGTGGCCTTAGTTTCAGATGGCATTGCCTTTCCTTTCTAGACCTAATATTTTCTAAGTTATATCGAGTCAAAAGCACATGAACGGAATTTGCATGTGTTAAACATATAAACAGCCGTTTTTTGCACGGAAGACACAATAGGCGACTTTGAAAGCCTATTCTGTAGCTCACAGACAACACTACGTTTTGAAACTTTATTTAAAACAAAGTTCAACATGTTAGCTACATTATACAGTAAAATGTTTGCACGCAACCTGCATTAAAATTTGTATATAAAGCATTTTGCAAACGCCCTCAGTTCTAGGTGCAGGTTAATAATTTCTGTTCAAACTTAAGTTTTTTAAATAGTATAAAATAAACCGAACTTTTTTCTATCCATAATAATTATATATATATATATATATATATATATATATATATATATATATATATATATATATATATATATATATATATATATATATACTATTATATATATACTATACTATAACTATTATATTATATATTATTATTACAAGTCTAGTGGGTCTAGTTTAGACTAGTTAGACTAATAGTATTTGTCTTAGTTTAGTCTATTTTATGTTACATTATTTAAAGATGAACAAAAAATTTTTAAATTTTTTGCCTAAATTCAAATGTTTCGGGATTTGATCACCCATGGTGTGATCTGTACAATTAGCCCCTTTTAAGAAAAGTTTTCAGGGGCCATAACTTTTGATACGGTAATGGTACAATTATAATTTTAACGTCATTTGGAAGGAAATCATTAGAGCTTTCAAATGATGGGTCACATGACCCTGTGACGTGACGTTTAGCGTACGTCAAAATTTAGAAAGTAAAATTTGGACTTATTTTCAGAATTTTGCGCCATCATGTGATATGTCATTTGAAAGCGCTAAAAATTGTCTTTCCAATGACGTAATAGTCATCTTTCTACGATGTTCCTAGCCTAAGCTGTGGCCATTTTTGTGGTTAACCTCCAGAAATAACTAACTACAAAAATGGCCTGTCGCGGAGGATTCTGCGGAGGAAAAATAACTCCATTTTACGCCCTTTTAAACTCAAAGTCACAGCTTAGCAGTGTAGTATGAAGCATTAACGCTTCTTCTAGACATTTTGATGAAACAGATGCTAAGTACCGTGGTTTCAGTAACAACGTTTAAACGTTGTTCTTAGCAACAGACAAATAACTCCAATTTACGCTGGGTATAACTTTGGAACCAAGCGACTGCCCGAGATTCGAAAGCTAAACGTCATAATGCCACACATGGTTCTAACTGATACTTCAATGTGGAGTTGTGAGTTTCATTATCATTATGAATAGGATAGTATAAGTATATTAATTATTATATTATACAGTATATATCATATATATATATATATATATATATATATATATATATATATATATATATATATATATATATATATATATAATTTATATATACATAGCGTAGTCAGGACCCGGATGAGGGAACGGCCAACCTACCCTTTTGCGCGAAACTTTGTTCACGTGGGGGGGGGGGGCAAACGATGAGGGGAGCCAAAATCACCGAATGGGGCTGTAGTCCACCGCCCGTCTCCCCTGGCTATGCCATTGCAGTGAAAACAGCACTCGCGTACTATAACTACTTGTTCCAATGGTGCCCCCCGCCAGTGGCGTACCCAGAATTTCGTGAAGGGGGGATGGCTGAACTGATGATGAGGACCGGGGGGTGAAAAGCACACAAAGGCCCGGGGGGGGGGGGGTTGAAAACGCACGCAATCAACAGGTGCGGCAGTTTACAGAAGGTTTAGCTTTCTGGAATTTTGACGGTGAATTTGCATCGAAAAGTTGTCAGCAACACGTCCTAAAATCATAGTGGTTGCAAGGGTCTGGGGGCGGCGGCCCCCAGATGCTGGAGCTTTTTTAGAATTTTGAAATAAAATTTAAATTAAAAAAGTAATTCTAAGAAGCAATTGCCGTAAAAACAGAGTGATTATATACTTGCAGGGGTCTGGACGCGGCTGACCCCACGTCCCCACACGACGTTTTTTCGTTTTTGGTTCGTTTTACCTACGTCGCATTGCAAGTGGCACTTTTCGTCATCCTTCTGATGCCTCCCCTTCCGTCATACTCCTCAATAAATGTTTTACGTAAATGTGCGGCTTGGTTGAGTAATTTCTTGACCATCTTTATAATACCTCCACCTAGGGTTGTGAATTGGCAAAAATGGCAAATGGCAAAAATGTTTTTGCCATTTTTGACAGGCACCTTTAATGGAATTTTTGCCACTAATTTTTGCCAATTTTTGCTATAATTTTTGCCATTTTTGCCACAATTTTTGCCATCAATTTTTGCCATTTTTGCCACTACTTTTCGCCATTTTTGCCAAATTTTCTGATATTTTTCTAATTTTTTTGTAAAATTTGGTCAGTTTCTTAAAAAATTTCGAATGAAAAATATTTTTCCTGTTTTATTTTTTTATGTAATACAGCATGTTTTGCACAATAATTGATGTAAACAATAATTCAGATAGATGCTTTCAGCAGTATTACATATCTACCTGATACCTCAAATCATTCATATGCACCCTCGGTTACGTATAGACGAGTCCTGGCTCAGGAGTAGAAAGGTCATGTTCATCGGTCACGTAAAGACTTTACATAAATGCGTATATATTGCGTAGCATTCAACATATTGTTTTAAAAATGCGGTGTAACTGACCCGGTAGTTTACGTCTTCATAACGAGCTGCATAGCTCATATAGCAGGTGTGACGTAGAACAATAAAATAAATAAATATATGTCCACAGTCCACGGTGTGTGCAGCTGCTTGATACCTCACAGTTTACTGGAAACTAGTGTTAATCATCAAGCTGTGTTTGGTTACAAAATCAACATGTTTTTGACTCAGATTCTGTAAGATGAATCCTATTTACGTTCCGAAGTTTAACAAGTTTGTACTCGTATATATAGTCATAACAGTATAACACTGCTAAACGGTTTTTCTAAATTCCGAGGCTAACCTAATATCGCATAACTGCCACTCACATAGCTTTAACTCTGTTGCTATGCATTTGAGTTTGGACATGGCACTTTCCCGCGATTCGAAAAACAGTGAACATTTTTCTTGAGACAAAAATTGATTTTCACGCCCCTCAAACTGTTATTTCCGGCCCCCTAAGTGTTTTCATTTGTCATATTTTTGCTTAACAGACTTTTTTAGATAGCACACAAGTAGCAAAACTGCATAGAATTGCACAAAAATGCGTTTTGGCAAGTAAAGAAATTTTTGCCATATTTTTGCCAATTTTTGCCATTTTTGCCACTAATTTTTGCCATGGCAAAAATTCTCGGAATTTTTGTTATGGCAATAAATTAACAACCCTACCTCCACCCACTGCACTTTTTTAATTGAAAGCCATACAAAATATATAACTAAATATCAGTAGTACTTGTCAGCATTTATTCATAATTGATATATACGCCATAGCAGATAAAAGTCATGTATATACATACTAGTAGTATATAATGATGAATTGGGGGCGAGAGCCCCTCGAAAAAATATTGGAAATTTCAACGTGAATTTGGTCAATTGGCGACGTGCCGGAAAATTTTTCGGCGGTGTCATAAAACCAAAGGGGGACCACAAGAAAAAAGTAAAAAGGGGGGCTAAAATCGTGATGGGGGGGCTGATGTCCTAGCGAACGACCGGAGGTAAAATTTTGCCGGAGCCGGAGCCGGATATAAAATGCCGGAGCCGGAGCCGGAGGCAGTGTTTTTCCAAAAAAATTGAATTAGTAAAAAATGTTGACAATTGTGAAAAAAAAATTTCGAAACAGCATTCTTTAATTTTTCAACAGTCACGCCCCATTTCTATAGATATGTCTTTACACACTCATACCACCAGCAGTTTGCCACTGACTGGTCCCGGTTTTGGGTGATCTCACAAAAAATTTTCATCAACATTGATAAAAAGTCAAGAAGTAGGTCAAATTGATCAGTATGGCATTTTGACTGCGGTGCCAAGGGCGTAGTCAGGAGTCAGAGGGAGGGCGTTGTTCGGGGTGTTTGTCTGAACTTCCCTCTTTTAGTCGAACCTTGCAAAATTGTCAAGAAGCGTATATATATACCCCCCAAAAAGCGACAAATTTGGAAAAGATGGCACTTTGTAGAAGATGTCGTAAATGTCTTTAGCTTCCGGGGATTACCGCCCCCCCCCCCCCGACCCTTGTAATTTAAGCGTATGTATATCAGTCGCGTAGCCACGAAAGAAACTTTGGGGGAAATTACTTTTCGATTTTTTGTAATGGGTAACAATGATATTTTTACGCGGCGGCCTCAGCCGCCGCGTATATACTATAGTACAACAGCACAGTTTAACACGTATCTGCTGTTGCTGTGTATTGTTATTACACTGTGAGAATTGGTAGGTCTTAAATTTACATTCTATGTGTGTGCGTGTGCGTTCTTAGTGCGTGCTAATCTGTGTTATCACGCTTGCTCGGATATTGTTATATACACGCGTACATATAATATACTCGTTGCACATACATAATAAAGTACAGACAGATCAAATGATCGATTACATGGCTGTCAAATGGCATGCTAGCAAATTATGCATAGTGAAAATGTGACGAAACCTGTCATAGCATTGGTTCGTAGTTTGTATATCAGCGCGTCAGAACCGTCATATGTACTTTGCGGTCTAGATGGCAAACCATGGCTTGCCACACTGGACAGTGGGTATGCCATTGCGCACATCGTTGTCAGCGGTTACTTTGGCAGCTGATTCCAGCTTATATATGCATCATGACTTTCTAGCCTTGTGCTTTCATCGGTTAGATTTATGAACGGTGTTTGCAATAAAGTTAATAGTTTTTAACTTCAGAAAGTGAGATGTGACCACCAAAACAATAGTCAAATTACAGCTTAAAATGTTGTGTTAGTGTCAGTTTTAAAAATTTTTTTGCTGCCCCGTTTTATATTCGACGAATATCCTCGGCGTCCTAAGCATGTCGGAACGAAATCTAGGTATCGATAATTAATTTTTTGTCGGACTATAGTTTAACCTTACTCGCAAAACGTGCTTGTTTGCTATTTCAGCACAAAAATTTGCGAAATAACAACACATGCAAACATTGTCCTAAATTTGACTGGCCGAAAACATCAGAGCTAAAAGTCAAGTTCAAATCACTAAGTCACATAGTTATAAGACTCGGAGCCGGAGCCTCCGGTCGATCGCTGTGATGTCCCCCTGGCATCCCACCCTGGGTACGCCACTACTCCCCGCCCCCATTTGCATCTGTACTAAAAAACTTTCAGCAACATTCAGTATCAAAAAATCAGAACACCTTTTCCAAAATATCACACATTACAAAAGCTTGCATGCGTGCAAATTTGTGTGAAATTTCAGAAAAAAGTATATACTGTGTTTCGCCCTTTTGACGCAAAACTAAAACTATGACTATATAAAATCTATACCTTCTCCAAGCGATGCCGTGCACACGGATATGAACACGATTAAAAGACTGTCCGCCAACATATGCTAGGCTTTTTTTGCTAAAATTAATAAACACAATAAGATACTGCTGCCAGTTATATACCAGTTAGCACGAACTTAAGATAAGAGACCCCAACGCAACGACCATCATTATTGTCGGTCAAACTGAGGGCTAAATTATTTTCGGCTACCGCACGTGCTTCCCATCTCATCTTTTAATAAAAATATAGAACCACCCCTCATCGGACAAACCCTCAATCTGATCTCTAGCTCCCAATATAGCTGTCGCCCCTGTTAATAAAATTCTACAGTGAAATTATTGCTGTCAAAACTGGCGCGGATCCAGAAATTTCCAAAGGGGGGACCCCACCTCGGGTGTCGACCAATGTTAGCTATCCTGACAGTGACAAAATTTGGGGGGACGGGACAGGAAAATTATTTCCAGAAAAAAAACTAGATCGTAAAAAATCTTGTTTTTTTAACTTTTTGTAGTTAGAAAAAACCAGAAAAAATATTCAGTTTTTTCTAACTTTTTCTAACTTTTTTTCTGCTTTTTTCTGACTTTGTCAAAATACGATTTAGTTTTTATCTCGATTTTTCGGATCAAGTGCAGTTGGGGGGGGGGGGGGGGAATATTGGACCTATTTTTTGGAGTAGAGCACCTTGGGGGAAGCATTTTTTGTAATAGAACCCCTATCCACAAATTTAGATTTTCTGAGCTATGACCCCTTGAAAATTGCATTTTCAGTGTTTTTGGACGTGAATGTAGGCCAAAGTTCGAAGCCAAAATTGGCTATAATCTTTGTTTTTGGAATTTTGGATAGTTTTGAGTGCGTTATGATGTTTTAAGGCATCGTCTAGGCTTAGTTGGCAGGATTCTCTAGGCTAAGCTGGCAGGATTTTTTCTGAAAATTTCGATTTTTTATTGCCTAAGCCTGAGCCTAAGCCTAAGCCTGGACCTAAGCCTAAGCCTAAGCCTGATACTAAGCCCCAACTAAGCCTAAGCCCTAAGCCTAAGCCTAAGCCCAAGCCTAAATTAGGCCAAGTTTGAACTTGGTCAAAATCTGGCGAATTCGGCCAATTTTTCGGCTGGAACCCGGTCAAAGAGCCTTTGTTTTGATTCTAAAAAATTGTAAACAATAATCTGACACCATTTAGACACGATTAGAACGCAAAAATCAAGGGCTTTCGGAAAAAAATTGTAAAACGTCCCTCACTGAGGTTTCAGATTTCGGGGGGTCATATCTCAGAAAATCCAAAAAATGAAATAGGGTTTCTTGAAGCAAAAATGCTTCCCCCAAGGTGGTCTACTCAAAAAAATAGGTCCACTATTTCCCCCCCCCCCCAACTGCATTTAACCCGATTTTTCTAACTTTTTTCAAGTTTGCCCCAAATCGGCTTTTAATGTTTTTTGAGTATATACTTTTACACGGCGCAACTGAGGCGGGGGGGCACAGGAAAATTATTTCCAGAAAAAAACTAGATCGTAAAAAATTATCTGGTTTTTTTTCTGGTTTTTTTCTAACTTTTTTCTAGTAAAGTTAGAAAAAAACCAGAAAAAATTATCTAGTTTTTTTCTAACTTTTTTCTAACTTTTTTCTGGTTTTTTTCTAGTTTTTTTCTAACTTACGATCTAGTTTTTTTCTGGTTTTTTCTGACTTTGTCAAAATACGATCTAGTTTTTTTCTGGTTTTTTTCTGACTTTTTTCAGATTTGCCCCAAATCGGTTTTTAATGCTTTTGGAGTACTTTTATGCCCTTTTTGTCATTTGTTTTAGTCTTTTGTGTCTGTAATTCCCTTTGTAATGCATTATTTTAGCTTATTTTTTCTGTATTTTCCTGTGTTTTTGGTGGGTTTAAATTGGTTTTTCCACCTTTTTTTGAGTTTTTTACTATGCTTTTCTGATTGTTTGCTGATGCGATGTGAGTATTTTTAGATTTTTCAAACTTTCGCAAAATACGATCTAGTTTTTTTCTAGCTTTTTTCTGGTTTTTTTCTGATTTTTTTCCAACTTTTTTCTAAC
>JASANF010011285.1:0-17258 GCA_030248245.1 Trissonchulus sp. WLG1_4
GTAGGCCTGAAGGCCTACATGTGAATGTGCTCTGTCCTTGAGGTATCTGGCTCGCCCCGGGAGCATGGGTACGGACTAAAAATCTTTGCAGGGTCGCAACGATGTTCGAAGGGGGAGACTGTTGTCAATGAGAAATAGGGCTATGAGAATTTGGGGCTGTGGTGTAGTGGTTAGCATTCTTGTCGTCGATTCAAGCGGCCAGGGTTCGATTACCGGTGCCTCCATTGCTTTCTTTCTAAATTGGGCATCAATCTTTTTCAACACTTGTAACCGCAACAATTGAGGAGGCAATACTTTATTAGCAGCAATCGTCAAAACACGGAAGAACCCTTCTTTAACTTAAACAAGGCGTTATATACTGTTTCTAACTCCGCCCTTTTATTCAATTTCCAATCAGAGGAAATGTAGCTAGTTAGTCAAAGCTTAGCCAGTTATGTAATAGGTCATACGCATGGTATATGAAAAAGACTATTCAGTAAGAACTTACACAAAGTAGAAGTTTTTGTAGTTTACTGTAATTATAGGTAAATTTGAGGGATTCTTACTATAACGTTACACCTGGGAGGTGGGGCTGCAGTAAGGATTGTCCTCAATTGTATGAATAAGTTGATGCTGAGCATCAGCGACATTTTGAATTTGCATTTATGGTTACGCAGCGCTGTAACATGACATCGACGTCTGTTAGGTCGGCTAGATGTGGTCGTTATAGCTTCTTAGCACAAGTTCTTAAGCAAACTGTTAGTACTACAGAAACGCACCCATAAAGTTCAAAACGTCTAACTATGCTTTTATTTCATATGACAAAGTGTATATTTGATTTTCATATTCATATATTTTTTTTATTTTTTTAATTACAGCAGCACTTTCGACAAAGTTTAACAAGCAAATCTCTGAAGATGAAACAGAATTCGTATATTGTAACAAAAGATCCTCCGCTGAGTATTCCAACCATTCCGCCGAAGTTGGCCACCATTTGGAAAAACTGAAATGCGAAGTAATTTTGAATTAATAACGATTTTAAGACGCCACAACGTACCACAACGCCTACTAGGAATCGAATATGCTAATTTGTTGGCAGCGGCAAGATTTGAACTGAAACCTCCAAAATGACTGGTGAATTTCAAAATGTGTTTAAAAATTGCTTGTAAAAACATCAACTGTGACTACACTTTTTTAGCGTAAAAGATCAAGTCTGACTCGCCACACCTTGTGTAAAATTAAGCAAAAACAATTCTAATGGTAAAACTTTATGTATTTTTATTAACCTTGACTAAACTTTTTTTGGCGTAAAAGATCAAATTTGACTTGTCACATTTTGTGTCAAATTAAACAGAAGCAATTCTAGTGGTGAAACTGTATGTATTTTTATTATCTTACTTCATAGGCGGGTTTTTCAGACAATAACGTATATGAAGCCGTGTTGAGGAAAACGTTAACAATAGTGGTGTTGCTGAAACGTACACAGCATGGATTAAATAAATTTCAGCTCTTCTTAAACAATGATAAAATATAATTTCTAAACATTATTCGTTTGAAAGAGATCAAGGATGCATGGGAGGAATCGAAAGGAGGGTCCGAATTTTGGGGCACTTTTTAAGCCGCAGCCGAAAATTCAGTCTTAATTTTTCACTCAATTTTTGTTCTTTTTTGGGCAAACAGAAGTGAGGATATGGGGTTAAAAGGGGATTTTGACCGCCTGAGGGGAGGCGGGATGAATACCTCTGCACCTCCATTTATGTGCATCTATGAAAGTATAATGGTTTTATAAGCTCCATACCTTAAATTTTATTTAAACTCTTCAGTTGAATGTTTCAAATGTTTTGCTCAAGCCTCGTCCACATTTTGACAAATTATCAGCACAAAAATTATTTATTGGGGTGTTGATAGAACCTTGATGGTGACATAATGAAAAACTAGCTTTATGCAATACCAATTTAAATTTTCTGAGTTTTTAGTTAGAAACGAATGTCTATCATCACTCTATAAGCATTAACTATTATTTTATATATCTAACGTTATGTTAGCCGATCTTAGGTTTCGACGTCATTTTAATTTAAACAAGCTTTGATTTAATTTCTAAAACATAATTGTACAATAATTTCTGATGTCACTTTTAAAACTTTTTAAACAGCGGAACGTAACACTTAGAAAGTTTGATATTATGTCTGCAAACTTGGCAAAAATTGTCAGAAAAACTAAATGCATTCAAGAGAACTGGCATTGTTTTTGGAAGTATGTATTGGTGCTGTTGTTGAAATGCAATTATTGTTTATCGTTTGCTTCTATTTGTTTTTTAAAGCATAGCTGGTTATAAAACAATTCAATTGAAATGGTGCAGTAGTTTATAACACAACTTCAACCAGTTACACATAATAGCACTATAGTTTACTGGAGTTTATTTGCGGATCTATTATTTATGTATTAACGGACCAGTGCCCCGCAATTTTTTTTCTTTTCAAAAATACTTCATAAATTTTGATTCAAAAATGCCTGTTCTATAAGTGTAGGTTATAGCACGATGTAGAGTGCACTCAGTAATTTATACGCACTGTTACGTGAAGCTCCAAGTGCATGAACGAGTGCGCGCAGCGCACGAGTTTATGCACGCGGGTTTCACGTGCCAGTGCAAATGATTGCTGAGTACACGCTACAAAGTATTATAATGTACTTATGTTATAACTGTTTTGAAATAACAGTGCAATAACTAAGATGCACGAGTACAGCAGTGCAATAACTAGATTATACGGCATGCTGTGCATCTAGCAGCGTGCACTTAGTTATTGTCGTTAGTTATTGCACTGCTATTTCAAGACAGGTATTACATAAGTATGCATTAAAAACTTAATAACTAGCCAATAAGAAGTAAAAATTCAGTAAAGTTTTACCATTGAATATTTAAAGTCTATATCTTAATCAACCAGACTATCAGAAAATTTCCCTCCGTTAGATTCGCTGATACTCATATACTTGAGACGGGGTAAAAAACAATTAGCTGATTCTTTGCTCAATTGTTAGCCCATTTTAGCTTATTTTTTATTTGTTACAGTTTCGCATAAAAATCACCAAAGGCTGATTTCTGACTGTTTAAAAAATGTTGTACGTTTACATTTTGGCAACGTCGAATTTTTTATTTTGTGCTCTTTCGACAAGGTAGTTGTAGGTAAGCGAATCATACATCAAAATTAAGCAAATTAAATAGGTGTTTTACCAGTTTATTTAAGCGTTGCTAGAAAGTGTATATTATGTGTTACACTCTCAAAAAAACTATATTGACTCGAATATTCACGAAAGCCGTAGACATGTATCACCTAAAAATAGTTCAGGCTCTAAACATGGTTTATTTTTTTGCATGATTATAAAATCACGTTTTAGCAAACAACAAGTCAAACATAAATGCATGTAATATATTAGCTATAAATAAAGTAGACGTACCTTTTTTGCTCATTTTTCTAAAATTAAGAAATTGTTAACATTTGTGTTGTTTGTGTTTGCAAAAATTACAAACACGGTTATTTAAGTTTTACAATAAAACATGTTTTACAATAAAACGAAACCATAATAACAAACCATTTCCTACACTTACGCAATTATTAGATAAAAATAAAAAATTTCACTTATAGTAACTAGGCCGTTTAGCTGTTTGAAGCTGTTTCGCTAATTGAGAATTTTAGCAATTCCGGGGCAACTTTTCCAATCAACTTTGTTGAATGTTTAAAACAGTTTCTAAACCGAATCGGAATTGCTACAATATTCAATCATTTTTTCTGTTTTGATTTGATGCGATGCGGCTTCTCAAAATTATATTAATTTGGTTTGATGCAAGTTGTTAAATTTTCGAATGATGTAATTCAATATGATTGAATCCTTGAAAAAATAGATTGCTTCGATTCAAAAAATTGCATAAAAACTATTTATTTATATTTGTTTTGCATCAAAAAGTACAACCCGCAAGTTGTCGCCATAGATGCAATTTTATTGCAAAATGTAGAAAACCTTAGTTATCTAGTTGAAATTGTGAACTTGTCATACCTGTGCCTTGTCAATGTAATAATTTGATGTTCGTGTTGTTTCAAAGTAACCGTACCTAAAAAATCTAATTATTTTTATGTTTTTCAGTGACTGAAACCAGAATGTGACTGTCAAATTGCGATAATAGAATCTGTGTGATCTGAGTGAAACGAAGATACATGTAAGGTGCAGGACGATCAAGGTAAAGGCGTGAAAGGACAAATGAAGGCCAGCCTTCACTGAATATGCTGAAAACAAGTAGGACTAAAAAGAGGCAATGTTTTTTCACTTGTGACTACCTTAACTTTACTGCAGTCAATATTAATTTTATTGATTTTTATTTATATACACCGACAATTCTTTTTCCAGAATGAACCAAAATACAAGCTAGAAACTGTCTGAATACCATAATACGAAATTCTATGGGTTCCTCAATTACCGAGGACTGCCTGGTTGACGGTCAACTTCAAAGTATATTTGACTTGTAGCACAGTCTAATATAAAGATGCTAAGACATAGGAAATTCCATATAAATCACTCAAATAGCGCTCAAATAGGGTTTTTAATTCAAGTAGTTGTAGTAGCAACATGTTTGCATTTATATGGAGATTGTGAAGCGCACACAATGCATAGAACGACTAGCGGAAATTATACTTAAAAAGGCGCATCATATCTGACACTACTGTTAAATTATATTTTGCCGCCAAAACGATACCGGCATGGCCAGGGACAATCGCAGTGTTTTAGCCACTCCGTCGTATCGGATTCGTACGGACCAACTTTTTCCCAAACGCACGTCCCTGCAACACATGCATTGTTATGCAAAAGTATTTATTTAGGTACAGCTATATTATTGTAGCTATATCTAAGGCTGCATTATTTCGTTGTACACAAATTGGAATTTCGTACAACACAAATGGACAGTTCTGTAAGTATACAAAAGGTTTCCTCTCAGCGAATTATGTGTATAGATCGGCACTGGCAAAATTATAGGTTTATTAACCAGTTTATAAAACTTTAAATATTATCCGGATTATGAAGTTATTTTGACAATTAACTGGGTTAACTTATTTGGCGGGACCAATCGGGGACAGTTTCGACATGCTGATATTCTGTCATAATTTCTCTACTATTATATTTTTCACCCATTTGTGTCAGTTATTCTCAAAATTTTGAAATTACTCATGATTTAAATTTCAGTTGCTTGTATTATAATTCTAAAAAGTATACACAGTATGCCGAAACCGTATCTAAGTTTTTACGCATGCTTCAACTTTCACTATAACTATTATGTCTATTAATCAAGGGCTTCATCAATTGAAGGCTAAGGAATGAAACTATTAAACATGATTATTAAAATAATCTATTGAAATTAAATACACTGGTTTAAAGTAACATTCCTTACAGTTATTTGACTTTTCGAAACACGAGTAAGCGCGTTTTGTTGTATTTGGGTGCGGAATTCGATTGTCATAACATCCGCAGGTACTCATCACAATTTTTTGGTAGCAAGATAAGTAGCAAGCCTGCAAATAGACACGTTCTTAAATTTGTCAAAAAAGCAAATAAGTCGATCACTGCACCAGGTTGCAATGTCATCAATTCATTGTGACTACGCTGCGCGCTCAACCGCTTATATTTTGGTTTCGACCCCTACAACTTTCTACCCTAGCAATGATAATTTCCAACAACTGCAATCACAATTTAGAAATAACCATACAGAAAAATATAGACGTTTTGGAAACCCTTTTACCTAAAAATTGTTAAGCAAAAAACGCGCAGTTTTTAAGCGTCACAATATATTGTTTACCCACTCTCACTTTAAGTAGTTAGTGATAAAACTTATTCTACTGTGAACTATAATACCCATATTTAAAAAGAACTGGTCTGCAGATCCAGATGCTATCCTGACGCTGACTATTTTATAGTGCTGCTAGAGTTAAAACCATCATTGTGGACGACCACTGGACATACGTGAAAAATTGGTGCTGGGAGAACCAATATTTTCAACCTTTTGGGTCATTTTGTTGTACAAATAAATCGGATTGATTAATGCTCTCGGCTGTTATAACAACAGTTATTTAGTTAACTATTGAACAATAAAACTTGAGTTGAGCTTGCTTGCGCTATGGAGTGATAACCATCTAAATATCCGGCAAAAACCCTATGCGTGGCAAAACGCTTAATGCGGGAAACAACCCCACCGGTTTTTTTGTAGTTTTATTGGCAATGAGTATAAATTCATTTTAATCGTGGTTTGACGCCTCGCAATTATCCTCAGTTATCCACACAAAGAAGCAATTAACGGATTTTGAGAACAAATTTTTTGTTCAAATGTGCTATCGGGCTCAAATTGTAACACTATTTTAAAACCAGAAGACAAGAAAACTTTCTAGAACAGGACGGAACTTCAAATAATTGACCACACTGACGTGTATCAATACCTTCTCACCTCAATAGAGTAAGATTGTTTTGGATAGTAGTAATCCGCAAACTTTGTGGGAGTGTGACTGCAATAGCCGTAGGCACCGCCAAGCATGTTTTCTTCAATCTAAATAAATACTTAATACATAATTGAAGTTATAACTAAAACTCACCTCAAGTTTGCACGCTTATATTTTAGAAAACAGTCATTTTATATACTGTTTACCAAAAATTGTTAAATTTTCAATTTTTCACTTTATACATTTGTCCTATTTTCTTTTGCTGTTTACATTTTATTTTGACATCGTAAACTGCAAACAAAGAGTAAACTGCCCACCTGTTTTCACTTAATACAGATATTGTTGCTTAAAACGTTCTACAACATATTACTCAACGATATGTTCAATTACCGCTGTTGTTAGCCACCAAAGCAACAAACTGTTTTATTGAACTATACCACAGCTATAATTTGGTGTTCAGTACAAAGCGATTTAATCATGGACTCATTATTGAATTATCGAGTATGCAATTAGACATATGCATTAGTAAAGGTAAATGTAACTCTAAAATAGATATTTATCTTTCGGCTTGTCCGCCCTCAGGTGTGGTGCTCATCTCCGTTACAAAACCCTGGAGCGTCAGGGGTCCCACTTCACGAGTGACTACATCTGTGGAGGGGGGCAGACCCTCAATGCATAATGCCGTACATGGGCCTCTGTTACCTTTGCACATAAATTGTGGTGCCCATTTACTGACCCGATTAGGTTGGACTGCTGGGTTGGCGAGCAATGTGACTCAAGTCTCAAGGAGATTACGCATAATCAAGTAGCTAGGTCTCAACCATCCAACCTTCAGATTAAAAACCGTAGCACCGTAACCACTCGGCCAAATATATTCAAAGGTGCACAGGCACATACAACATATGCTACATTTGCTGAGGCTTATTCTTATTTTCTAGTCCTTATTCTTTCTTAAAGTATGAATTTTTGTTTCTACTACATTTTTTGGAACTTACATACGTAGTTCCAAATGAGGTCACTGTTTTAGCAGAGAGAAGATGACCTTCTACCAAAGGCACCGGTTTTTCGTTTGCATGATGCAGAATTAGTTTTAGGCCGTCCCTTGTGTTCCAAAAACTTCCCGCATTTGAAGCGTTTATCAGTAATTTTAGCCCTAAAATTAATATAAAGCTTAATTAATCAAATTGTAAAAAAATCGTCCTGTTTTTAATTTGTATGAGCGCGCAAATGCTGAATATACAAAATATGTAGGTTTCATGATAAGGACCAATTAACAATGCCCGCTGCATGACTTACTCAATGCACCGATCATTCACAGCACTCACTACAAGTTTGCAAAATTAATTGCCACTACCACAAACTTCAGAGCAAGCATATGCATGTCCAAAGCATTAAATTCAGAAGATGAAGTAATAAACCGTTTTAGACCCACCGTAAATTTCTCCAGGCATTACACTGGCTTTTGCTGT
The DNA here is from genome assembly GCA_030248245.1 of Trissonchulus sp. WLG1_4. NCBI lineage: Eukaryota > Metazoa > Nematoda > Enoplea > Enoplida > Ironidae > Trissonchulus > Trissonchulus sp. WLG1_4. Next base: position 7,922 of record JASANF010011285.1, read on the forward strand.
GTAAGTAAAACAAAACCCACTATTAGGATCATAAAATTGTTTTAATGACATGCTAAAACAAATTTTACATTATTAGCATACAATGCCAATGCAAACCAAGCTAATTATAAACCACACTTCCTTGCCTAGGGTCGGGAATCACCCGTCATGAACGCTTTTATGCATTTATTAGGTTCATATTAAAATTAAAATTACTTTTTTAAATTAAAATTTAAATTTATCTTTTTTGTTTGTATCTCTAATGTTTAAATGTTACAAAGGTTTAATAAAACAGAGTATAAACACTAAACTTTAATGGTAAATTTCATTAAAACTACATTTGTTCACGTAACCCGAAACCCGTTACATGCTTTACTGTTGAAGAGTTATTTTATCATCCCATTTTTTACTTTATGGCAAAGTACATAAGTGTACAACGTTTATAAGCATTAGATTTACGCAGTCTTGCAGACGGTTGATCCCATAAAGCATGACAAAATGAGATGGGATTCGTTTATATGACCATTCATTGGAAAATCTGCCGTGTCTCGTTGAATTTCCATATAATGAAAAAATAAGGGCAATAACTTTGGAAAGTTCGGCTGCAATTAAAAAGTTTATTTAGCATACACCTTCAGTTCAGTTATAGCTCAACAACCGAAAGGACGCTGAAAACTTATTCTTAATAAATGTCACATGCTGTTAAAAACAGCATACGTAGTTTTACATTTAACTGTACAGGTGCCTCTGCGGCCCTACGGTAGCCGTAAGGGCAAAAGCTCAAAGTTGCTCTGGAGCTTATCGCCCCTCAAAAAAAAGCATGTTTTGGCTGGAATGTAATTCTAAGTTATGACTAGCATCGTTAAGTGGAAACGTTGTTGTAATGTGTTTTGGTCTGATAAAATCTGTCTGTTGCCTGATGGTTGAGTAAACCAGTTGTGTTCCGGCTTCCGACTACTACTGCTGTCTGCATTAGGGTCACATAAACAACCATGACCTGCATACAGCCATAAATTTGCAAATTTTGGACAGTTTACTTTTTTTGACATTTATATTTTTTGACCGTCCTAAAAAGAATACCATTGGTTGACTTTCAATACATAGCACACTTCAAGGTAAAACATAGTTATACTATATAAAAAGACCGCTTGCGATTTGAAGCTGTAAACGCTAAACTGTGGGGGGAGGGCTACCCATGTCAAAAATCAAAGTTCTCCAATTTTGCTTATTTTCACGCATGTTACTTTCCCAAGGCACCCCAACCTCAGATAAGAACATTTAAGCTTGGAGGTGCACTTTTGGTTCAGTGCGTTTGTTAGTGTATTTACATAGGCAAAAGTACGCCAAACAGCCTCAAAGTAGCCCCTACTTGGGAATTTCTAGCACAAATCACATCAAGCCAATCAGGCTTAAACTTGGCATAGTAATAACCCACATGTAGACGCAAAATTGTGTGGCCCAGATTTTTTATATGTATTTTCAATTCTAAAATCGAGGGCGAAATGTGAAAAAAAGGCCGTTTTTTGGGCCTGCCAAATTTAAGTGATTTTATTTATTTTTTAAGTGATCAATTTGGCGTCAGTGCTCAGGCCATAGACAAAAATTTAAAGAAGTGGATCATAAGGTTGAGATATGACACTAGGCTATCGAATCATGTAAAAATCAGCTTCGTCAGTACCAACAAGTAAAGGAACGCTTTGTGAGCACAAAAAACTTTTTTTGCACCTATGATTTACACGTAAAGTTGAATTTTTGGAAACTCCTAGTAAAAAATTGGCGAAAGCATTGGTTCCAGTTTGTCATATCTGCAACGCTCTTTTCCTGGGGAAACATTGTGTGCAAGTTTGAAACGTATCGGAGAACCTGAAATTTTCACTTATATTTACACCTATATAGTTGGCGCCTCGGGTGGCTCAATGTGGTGGTCGTATGGACTGCTCGCGGGCAAATTGCTACTCTTGTGTCTAATTGTTACGCACATAAATGCGCCAAAAATGCTAATACCTTCACTGCCATCGGCGCAAATAACGATCAGAGAACAGCCCTTCTCCTACCCTAAGGACCAGGCCATACAGAACTCCCGAAGCATAGTTGTACATAGTGTATATAGCTCATTGATTAGTAATAATTAGGTACATACTTTTTGTGGTGTTAAAACGATGGCAAATCATAAGTTACATAGAAATAGTTGGAATTAAAAAGAAAGGATATAGTCTAATTTACGCTTTGGTGATTTTAGGTATGGCGCAGGCTGCTTTGGACAAGGTAAAAACAGAGTGGAACCGTTATCAGGAGGTTACTAAGAGATGGAAGATAGGCAAAAACAGGGTACGAAAACTGCGACTGGAACGTTCTAAAATGTTGGACGCGTTGTACAAACACAACACTGTAACCAAGCATCGCGTGACGGTAAAAACTGTCGCACAGCGTCAAAGTATACCAACCCTGCCTCAAAACAAGCTGCAGCGTCTATCCACTACCTCTAGCAGCAGTAGCGCTGCTACTCGCCCGATTCCGACATAAAAATTACTGGTCGCAAATTCGTTCGCAAGCGCCAACTTCCAGCTACTCCCTCGCGTAAGGATAATATGGCACAATAGGTTAAAACCAAAAATGCACAGTCGCCCCCCAAAACCTCCCTGACCACCGCAAGTGGTAAGCGGACGCAGACCCCCCAAAAAGTCACCGCTGCGCCAAGACCTAACCCCCAGCCCGCGCTAAAACCTAAACCCCAGCCCCTCCTTATGGGTCACTTAAGTCAAAATGTAACCTCAACCCCGAATCGACGAAACCCAGCATTACCCCCATTGAACATGTCAAAACCATCACAGGAACCAGCTTTAGTCCCAGTTCCTCCTTCAGTGCTGAAAATTTCCAAAATCAGCAGGCAGGAACAAGGGCAAGCCAAGAGTGGCGGGCAAGGGACAGCCCCGACCAGTACTGAGACCCCTGCGGCCAAAAGTACTACTTGCCCACCGACTACGGTAACGTCGATGGCCATTCAGACAGCCCCCACCCAAGTAACACGCCCTTCTAACCCTGGCGTATCTGCTCCGCGCAGCCCCTTATGTCTGCCTCAGCGGGGCTAGGGCCGTACCAGTGGGTCGCAAACACGGCCGGGGAAAGTTTTTTGAAAGACCCACCCAAGCTCCCCAAACCGCTCCAACTGATGGTGAAAAAAGATGCGAGCAAACTACGCCCTCTGATGGTCGAAAAAATGCGATTCACGTCAACCCCCTCTGTGATGTGGGCCTACGCTCATGTCAATGACTGTTCCGTTAGATATCCCCAGATTTGCTCTGATTTTGGCCACCCCGAAATAATGGCTACCAACATGAAAGATTATCTGAAGAAGATTGTGCTTCTCATTTATAAGGACTGGAAGTTGTGGCTTCCGCAGTACCTAAGACGCTAGACCCCTAATAACCGAGAACTATTGCTGTAATCGCGTCTGCTTGCCGCATATTTAAATACTTTTATTGTAACTTGTAACTTTTAGCATGAGCAAAAACAGTGAAGCTACCCCCAGAGGGCTATTAGCCTATAGGCGGCCCAATATGTCATCTACGCCAGGTATGCTGCAATCGCGCCGGTCTATGCTCGGATGGCGTTGACACCAAACGCCACTTACGAAAGTTTGAAGGACCTAATCAGTTACCAAGACGAACTTGAGTTTACTAAGGAAAGACAAGCCATTTACGGTTACTGTCCTCACTTTTGGACAACAAGCACCTCATCACCCTTCTAGTTTTTGGATCTCAGCTACCGGTGGACCCCACCTTCCTCTCGGCCATTAAAAGGGCTCCCACAGATGAGCAGTGGGTGAGTGCTTTCAACGGATTAACCCCCGACTTTCGTATTGATGGACCATTATACGGTTTGTACCGTTTAACAACTGAGTACCTGGTCTCCCCCCTCTATTCGGTTCTCCCTAGAAATTTGGTTCTCACTACTCTGTTTCGGACTAAACGGGTAGGTCATTCCACTAGAGATCAGGTGACGGCCTATGCCGACATGATCGTGGTTACCGTTGGCGTTACTGACATTCCTGAGTTCCTACCGACGGGCGCCATGAGATTCTAAACGATACTGAGGCATGAATCTAGCCGCGCCTATCAAAAGCGGTCGTTTTTCACCCACAACTGTCGAAATACCGTGTGAAGTGTTTATGGAATTGTGACTATTGCGTTATTGTTCAGTATATTAGCCTTTTGTTCTAAGCAGGTTGATGTGCATACTGTACTTCATTGCAATTATCCCAAGAAAACATGGGCAAAAGTGAAAAAAAGCATAACGATAAAAAACAAAAAACACTTACTTATTACTAGTATACTTATTATACTTAGATCGTGCGTCTTTTCTACTTATTGTATCGTATACCTGTAATGCTGGTAATTCTAATATTTGAAGTGGACCCATATAATTCTATTCCGATGTATTACCCTTTTGTTATATTGTGCTCTGCCAAGTGATTATCATGCTTTCAGACGGGAAGGATATACATGAAACCTGTCAAAGTAGTGCACCGCCCTAAACCTTGCGCAAAGATTTCAACCCACAAAAAAACACGGTCAATTGTTGCACTTCCCGTGGTGCTCTGTTATTATTGTAACACACATGCGTGTAACAAAAAAACGCGAAGGCTAAAAAGTAGTCAGCAGCTATGTGGCTAACTTCGACCTTGTAACTTTTAAGTGTGGTTTTAATGTAACAGTTAGCAGTGCACACCCATTCATTTCCACTAGACATAAAAACCCCCTTTTTTTAACTACACTACATTATATCTGACCAGATGATATGTAAAGCGGACAAGTTTTCATAGTCAAAAAATCGTCACTGCCCACCCTGGCCATACCCTTTAATTATCCTAAAGTCATTGTCTAATTTATAATTTTGGTTTTATTTTGTATTTGTGCTTTTGTACTCTTGTTATGTATGCGAAGTATATATCTGTTTTAGTGCGCAAAATGTCGGCTCCGCCTACCTAGCATGTTTTCTGTTGCGCTAAGACCCCAGTTTTGCATCTCACCTAACTCAGTCTTTCCGTCAGCAACATCACTTGTCTGGCTGCGGACAGCCACTTTGAGGAAAGGGACGATTGTTGCAGGACAAGTTAAAAAAGGAAATTTGAAAAATCAATGTCAAAAAGTCAACATGGTGTTCACCTACGTCAACGGACCTTAACGTTGTGTGCCGGTAACCTTCAAAAACGTGCGAACTTTAAAAAAAGACCACAAAACCATCACTGGACTTTTTATATTACGTCATCAGTGAGGAAAATTGTGTGTAAAATATATACGCATCACAAGCCAAGCAGGAAAACGATAGTCAAAACATGACCTTTAAAGCTGCAAAACCTCACCTATGTAAACCCCAGCCCGAAACAAAACGGGACCACTTTTGTTCACTTGGACCGACGCTGGAACGTGCTAGGTTGGGCAGAGCCGAACACTTAATAAAGTGAGATAATAAAGAGAGTTATTTGTTTTCGTGATTGGAGTTTGATGTATGTTGTCACAGTGGAAGTTAAGAGAACTGTAAGTAGGATCTAAGGTAGGGTTGGTCTTGGGTTTGTTGGCCGTTGCTAAGATTGCGACCCTTCAGGAAGAAGTAGGACGAGGAAGCTCAGTAGCCGGCTGCTAGAGTAGACCTAGGAAGTGCAGGAAACACAACGCAACATACGGGCTGCATGTTAGTTAGGTAACGGACCCAAATAGTAAAAGCATCCGGTTACGGTGCCGTGACCAGGATAGTCCCCTAGTAGGTTAATGAGTACTGCACCGAGCTGGACCTTCATACGAGTAGTTCGGACGGATCCAAGGCAACCTGCAATTCGGACCTAAGTAGCAGTTTTACTGAGCCATCACACGAATATTTTTCAACTTTGAGCCCTGTTTTTCCACACTCCAGTACCTAAGGCAAGAGACCCGACCCCGACGGCTAGCAATGGGTCCAGCGGACGCCCATACCAACCCCGGATCAACCCTATTGACCACAGACAGACCGTGCCTTATAAGCCCCTGACATATTACTAATTTTAAGGGGGATTTAATGGACAATTTTGAGGACTTCTTAGGAATTTTCAAGAGAGTTAGCTTAGTGAACGGATGTACAGACGCGGAAAAGGCCACGCTCCTGCCTGAATTTTTGCAAGGTTACGCTGCAGAGGTATGGGAGGCGCTACCGGCAGGCATTCAGAGTAGCTCGGAACAGGTGACTAAGGCGTTAACGGAAGTTTTAGCGGAAAGGTTCACAAGCGTGCTAAGTTCGGAATTGCACAGGCGGGTTCAGAGACCGCATGAAAGCGTAAAAGAGTATGCAAGGGCTATACAGCGATTAGCAAGAAAGGCCTATGGACAGGATATTAAGGGAAGCTCGCGGGATAAATTGATGAAGGAAATATTTGTCAATGGACTTAAGGTGGTAGTGTCGCCAAAGCAGTTTTGCTCATAGGCTGCAAAATGAGAACTTTTAGCTTTGAAATTATACGTTCACTGAGAAACTAGTGAAATGCCATATGGTGTCGAATAAATACTGCCAGACACTGGACTACCAATATCTACCAATATTTGTAACCAATCACCATTTATGAGCCAGACATCACACAATAGAGACATAAAAGTTCAAAAAATCAAGCCAGATATCAGATTGGCTGGCTTGTGAAGTACATGTAATGTTTTGACGCACAATTTTTTACCACAATTAAGAATAAAGGTTCGTTTTTCTTTTGATTTCAAAATAAGTGTCTAAATATTTTACAATTTGTCATTATTGCTGTGAGTACTTTACAGGTTACGCACAGTTTCACAGTTCAGACAGGCATTACTCCACAACCACTCAAGCATTCAAGCATTTTGCACTAAATTTTGTGTGCATAAACTAGAGCATATGTGCTTTTAATTTGCGTAAAGAATTTAAACAAAAAGTATTTTAATTGTGACGAAATTATCGAATGTGAATAGGATTTCAAAACGTCATTTTTCCGACTTTGCGACCTCACTGCTAACTGTATGCTGCATCAATTTTTCTGAAACTTGGCAAAAATATTTGCCTTGAAACATATTTTTAGAATTTAAAAAGAACAATGACCTATCTTTTACTGAAAAAGTTTTATAGTCGCGCAAAATCGACTGCTTTCACGACACTACCCCCTTAATAAAAGTCTTAGGCGGTTTGTGTTATCATTGCGACCCTCATCATTTGACGACGCAGTAGTACGAGCAAAGGAACAAGAAGGGTTTGAAGAGATGGACTCGGACAGTAGACATAGTGCGCGCGCAGTTAGATTTGCGGAGCAGGAAACTACTGCAGGGATTCAGAAGGACTTGAAGGCGAGCAGGCTAGGGCCCAAGGTCAGCTGCTACAAGAGGTTGTCAGTAAATTACTGATACTGAAATGGAACCGGAATGATAACGGTAGCAGTAGTACACCGCTTAGAGAGTACAATAGACGGACAGGCACTGGTGATCAAGGCTGCAGTACGACAAAAAACCAGATTAGAAATAGAAAGACGTTGGACGGACGCCCGATTTGCAACAACTGCGGTCGCCCGGTGTATATCGTCATTGTGTTTCAGTGCTGGTAACAGACCAAGTGTGGGAAGTAAATCAGCCAACCCGTTACCCGGACGGTTACCGACCCAAAACCGGCGATCTCAAGGTAACGATCAAGGATGCTATGATTCACATATAGGTGCAGCTAGATTTGTGAAAACTGGTATGACAGGAGTTGGACGATCTAATAAGAACAGCGGGGAGTCACTTGATTTAAAAACTTGAAACTCATATGCTCCAGAATAAAAGATTACTGGACAAAATAGCAGGACAAAACTCGAAGGGCAAGTTTACAGGAATTGGAGAGAAAACAAAAATAGAGCCAATAGTATACGGTAAAGTAGAAGGTATACCTTCGGAAATGTTGGTAGACATTGGAAGCACAGTCACTATTGTGAGTACCAGGCTTTTCAGTTATAAAAGAAAAACAAAAGCAAAGGAGGGCTCGCATAAAACGACATCGACTGGACATGTATTGGACAGAACCACTGTTATGAACATTAAGGTATATATTTGTGGAAACGAAGCAACTGTCACCGCAAGAGTAATAGAGGGTTGGCCATATGACCTGGTAGTAGGCACGGACCTCTTGAAGAAACTGCATGGAAAACTAGAGTTTGTAAACAGATCGCTTGTTTTTGCCGGGGCAAACAGTATAACGGATAAGGAAACAAAATCCTCACACAGAAAAATCCTAACTTCACAAGTTGCAAAGACGTCTGAATCTGGCTATGGGACTACGGTACCGTCTAAACTGTCAGCAGATTGTAAGTGTAAATATAAAGCTTACAAGTCTAGTCTAGCCGTAAATGGAGTGAATATGCAACAAAACGCAGAAGCAAGTGCCAAGGAAACAGCGAACTTCAGACGTGACCACAAGATCACTCGAATCAGAAATACGGATGCTGGTCCTAAGAGGATAGATATAAATTCCGGACCTATACATATTCGGAACGTGAAGGAAGGTTGTTGCTTCGCAATAAAGCGTAGGACTAAAAAAAAGCTGGCTCGGGCAAACTCGGCATCCTAGACTGCGGAAAAAAAAATTTTGTAGACACCAATAGAGACACTACGGAGGACACCAATAGAGTAACAAACTGGAAAAGAGATGAACAAGAAGTATATTATGATGACACATTAGGACTGAACAAGAAGGCCACTAGAGCATTCCACAAATGGGGCCTTGGTGGCTTGCAGTGTGGCCTAAAGCTTGCACACAATGGACAGTTATGTGGTTTATCGCGCTTATTCGGCTGATAACACTGGCTAGTTGCAGAAAAAGTAATACTTGGAAGGCGGACCTGAAACAACTTATAAGGATGTTGCGGTGTCGGAATCCAGAAGCCTGAAGTTCTGAACAAAAATGATGGCCAGGGGCCGAAAGATGTAAAGAAAATGCTTCGATTTTTGTTTACTGATGTGTTGTCATTGTTGTTAGCTGTGTGAGCTATCTCGTCGTTCAATCATGTTGTGTTCAATTTCGTCATAGTCATTCTGTCGCAGCTATTTAGTTTCGCTATTATTTTGTTGATGTATTGAATTTGCACAAATGTCTATGTCTGTTGCTATCTGTTACATTTATGGGTAATTTGTAATTGTCAATGTAGTTGTAACTTGCGTTGAAGTTTTATGATTGTATCTTGGACGTAGATACCCTCTATCCCATCAATTTCCTAAGTTCTCGACTGAGGACAGTCGCTTTGTTGAGGGGGGACGAATGTTACCGGTCACTATTCATTTAGATAGTTTCGTCATCAGTTTTGACATTTACAATTTTACAGTTGACCTTTAAAATAACGAGAAAA